>CM057462.1:17331233-17511233 GCA_030035585.1 Dugong dugon
AGCCCCTCTCTGCCTTCAACACAGACTCTCCCCAAAACCCCAGGGCTTGGACTCAGACTTCCTGTAGCACTGCTATCCCGTTCTGCTCCAGAAATCAGCTTTCTCAGGAGTGGTGGGTAATGCTGGCCGACTGTGAATACCAACACATTCGAGTGGACACCCACAGCCCCAGAGCAGGGTCCTGGAAGCATGCCCTGCCAGGGCCACAGTCAACCCTGTGACTGCAGTATCGGGTGGACCAGGGGTTCACAGAGTCAGTGGGGACATTTGGGGGGCTTAAAACAGCGGGTATTGATAGACTAAGAGGGAAGTGCTTGGAGACTTCATGGCCAGCATAGCCCCCCAGGCGGGCCCTCCCCTGGGGGCCCCGTGGCGCCCCCGCCCCACTCTGCGTACTCACTCCCATTCTTTCCTCCTGGCCTGGGGGGTGCTGTGGATTTTGTGCGCCTGGTGGGCCAGGATGACATCGCGGTAGTCCACCACGCCGCCTCGCCGCTTCAGAGGGACCCTCTCGCTGCCACCGCCGCCGTCGTGCATCTGGAGGGGCCACGTGTCCTGCTGCGTGCTGGGTGTGCCCGCCAGGGCGCTGTGCCGACCCGGGGGCCTGGAGCTGCACTCGTGCAGGGTGTCATAGTAACTGGGGGGGCAGCGCATGGGGTCTGGGCCCCGGGAGGACTTGGGGGTCCATGGTCCTTGCTCGGGAAGCCCAGGGTCTTCAGCCTCCAGCACGGTGAGGGTGAAACTACAGGAGGAGAGAGGGAACAGCGAGTGAGAGGAGAGTGAGGACGCAAGAGAGAGCGAAAGAGGGGACAGGAGAAGGGAGTCAGAGACTGGACAGGCCGCCCCGCCCTCCGTCCCCGGGAGTCAGCACACAACCCGGCCAGCGCGGGTTCAGTGGCTCCTTGGCAACTCCGGCCGGCAAAGCCAGCTCTCAGGGACCGCCCGGCAACGGCCGTCGGCCAGGAATGAGAGGCTGTGTGCCCGGGCTCCTCCACCCGGACCTGCTGGCCACAGAGGCAGGCCGCTGAAAGTCTCGGCCCTTCAGTGTTCTCCTCTGCAAAATGGGTCAGTGGGGGCCTATTTGTTTCTTCTCCACCAGTACTGGGCCCTGAGAGCTCTGGGAAATGACTTAGAAAGCTGAAAGAGCAAGTTCAAGGGCTAGCTTTAAAAGCCATGCTGGGATTGGCTCTATCCAGTAATCCTGCCCCATACCACACTGGGCAATTTTATTTTAAAAGGGACGCAGTTGCCACCATTCGCAAATGTATTAGGTAGGTGCTCTACACCAGAGGAACTTGCAGTCCCTAGAAGATTCTTGTCTCCACTTCTTTCATGTATTCACTCAACAAATGCCCAGTGAGCACCGCTGTGTGACTGGCTTTCTGCCGGGTACAGGGACACAGTCATGAACAAGGCAAACACCCCTGCCCTTGTAGAGCAGCCCTTCTGGTAGGGGGACAGGAAGTGAACAAAATAAATAAATACATCGTGTAGAAATTAGGAGCTGAAAGTGATCTGGTGAGAAATTAAGCAGAGAAAGGTGAGAGGAGGTGTTGCGTGGGCCAGTTGCTATGTTAAATAGGAGCATCAGGGAGGGAGGTAACATCTGAGCAAAGACTGAGGAGGTGAGGGAGGATCCAGGAGAGGATCTGAAGGAAGAGCATCCTGAGCAGAGGAAACAGACGGTGCAAAGGTCCTGAGGCAGGACTGTATGTGACCTGCTCAAGAATGTGGAGGAGGCTTGTGTGGCTGGAGTGGAGCAAGTGAGTGGGAGAGTGAGGGGAGACGAGGTCCAGGAGATGGGGAGTCAGGCCGTGCAAGGCCCTGTGAGCCACGGGAAGGACTTTTCTTGGTGTGAGATGGCCCATGGCCTTGGTATCCACACCTCACCCAACAGCAGAGCATCCGTCACGTGCTTGATCCTGGTAAATATTTAATCCCGTACTGATTTTTCCCACCTGAGTTAGCCTCCACAATGAACCTTTCATTGTCTGTTCAAGAAAAGAAGCAAACCCACTAGAAGGCTGTATAACCTAGCTCACCTGCAGCAAGTGGGAAATATGTCCGGGAGGCTAAACCTCGTGCACAAATAGTTCGTATTTCAGAAGACACCTCAACACCCACAAGTGTAAGTTGGGTGCAGAGAGCCAGGCTTCCCTAGACTGCAATGAAACAGAAGTGTGTGTGTGAAGGGTTGGCGGGGGGGAATTGCTCTCCTGATTATCTCCCCCCATCCTGCTTTAAGCATCCAAAGCAATGAGAACCCTCTCCCGGCCTTTCCCAAACAGATCAATTCAATATCGGTTTAATGAATGCAGCTACCCTGGGCTTCTGTTCAAATCTTGGAACGCATGGGGTTTGATAGATCTGTCTTTCGTGATGCCGTCCAGCTTCCATTCACTGCTGTGAAACTCACTCTTAATTGCCTGTGATCGTGCATTTATAAAGTCTTCTGTGTTTTGCAAAATCCTTTCCCATTGCACTGAAAAAAGAAAATCTACTCTTTCTCAGATTTACTAGTCTGACAGAGACTGGAGGAACCCCTGAGACTATAGCCCTAAGACACCTTCTGACCTGGAACTGAAGCCATTCCTGGAGACCACCTCCCAGCAAAACAACAGACAAGCCTGTAAGATAAACAGTAACACCCGAGAGGAACGTGCTACTTAGAACAATTACAGGAGATCAAAAGGGGGCTATCTGCCCAAAAGCAAAGATGGGAAGGCACGAAGGGGTAGAAAATCAGGACGAAAGGAAATGGGGAACCCAGGGAGGAAATGGAGGGATTGCTGATACATTGAGGAGAATGAAACCAAGGTCAAGAAACACTATTTGCACAAACTATTGAATGGGAAAATAATTTGCCCGGTAAACTTTCACCTAATGCATAACAAAAGATATATATAGACAGATTTCATTTTGAAATTAAAAAAAAAAATCTGTTCTTTCTTTCATAACCGCTTAGGTATGAAAGGTGTTTTCCTTTCTATTTTACAGAAAGAAAACTGGGCACAGAAGGTAGACCTTTCTGTGTCTTCCCCGACTTACAGCTGAGCTTTGCTCAAAGGTTCCATTTCTACCTCCAGGAGTCACCCTCGCTCCGCCTCCCCCCACCTAATAGTCTTAAAACCAAACCAGTTTCCTTTGGTTGATGCTGACTAATGGCGACCCCTGTGTGTCAGAGTAGATCTGTGCTCCACAGGGTTTTCAATGACTGATTTGTTGGAAGTAGATCACCAGGCCTTTCTTTCAAGGCACCTCTGGGTGGACTTGAACTGCCAACCTTTAGGTTAATAGCTGAGCGCTTAACCACTTGTGCCACACCCAAGGATGCCCCAATATTCTTACCACTTGAATATTAAAGAAAGAATCCAGCTTATACGTTGGGTATACTATGTATCATCTGCTCCTTAACTAAAACCTCAGAGACCAGCCATGGCTGAACACCGTGACGAAGAGCTTCCGAACACAAGAAGGGGTGTTTGCACCTGGGAAGGTGGGAGGAGGGACAGGTAAGCAAAGACCTCAGGCATGCGTTGCAGGTGACATCTTCTGAGACACTCACCTACACATCCCACAGGTATCTCGGAGATGGGATGCTCTATCCTCGACCCCCTCTGAAATGCGTTGCCCCAGACTTCCTCATCTCATCACTGACTCCACGATTTGCCCTGATTTTCACGCCACAAACTGAGTTGTCACTCATGGTTCCTCATTTCCCTTCACTCCCCACGGCGAATCCATCGGCAGGTCCCATCAACTGGCCCCCAAAATCCGTCCTGAGTCTGACCATTCCTGCCTGGCAGAGCCCGTCATCACTGCCTGCACTCAGTCGCCACCTCCCCGGCCGACCAGCTTCCCACTTCCCACCCTTCAATCCCTTCTCCACTGTGCGCTCTGTGGCAGCTTTCTGGAACTGTAAACTGGCACTTTCTCTGTTATTAGAATAAAAGCCGCACCCGGCAGGGCAGCCCCATCTCTTTGGCCCATCTCCTCCCCTGGTCTCCCCTGTAAGCCCCAGACTCGGATCCTCTTCGCTGCCATTCCTGGGCTCTGCCAAGCTCATCCCACCTTGGCACCTACTGTTCCCTCTTCCAAAATGCTTGTCCCTTCTTCTTTGCTGGGCCAGCTCTCTCTCATTATTGAGGGCTGTGGTCAGATGCCAGCTCCCCAGCAGTCACCTCCTGTAGGTGCTCCCTCTCAACCACCCCGCCGGGGAGGTCTTTATCACGTGCTCACTGTCTGGAATCACTATTTATCCGTGTCCTTGTTTAACACTCACCTCCCTGGTAGAATGTCAATCCCACGGATTGACCTGGGCCTGTCTTGTTTGCCACTGGGTTCCTGACATCATCAATATTTTTTTGCCTGAATGAATGAATACATAAGTACATGAATGTTCTACCCAGGAAAATGTCCTCAAGTGCCTTCCAGCCACTGCCTGGGGTCCTGGGGTTTTCCTACCTTAGGGAAGTGTAATGGATTGAATTGTGCCCCTCCAAAAAGATCTGCTGAGTACACCCATGTTCACCACAGCACTTTTCACCATAGCCCAAAGCTGGAAACAACTGTGATGTCCATCAACAGATGAAGGCTCAACACAATGTAGTATATATACACAACGGGATACTCCTTGACCGTAAGGACAAATGAAGTCCTGATACATGTCGCCATGTGGATGAAGCTTGAAAACATCACACAGAGCGAAATAAGTCTGCTGCATAAGGACAAATACTGCATGATCTCACTTACATGAGATAATATATAGAAATCAAAGATGATTAGTGGTTACCAGCAGTGGGAGGGAGGGGTAAAGGGGGAGTTTTTGCTTAGGGGGCATGTTCATGGTGGTGGAATGATTTGGAAAAGGACAGTGAGAATTGGTTGTACATCCTGAAGAACATGATCAATGTCACCGAATTGTACATGTAAAAAATTGTTGAGATGGTGTGTTTTGTTACGTATATTTTCACCACAGTAATAATAATAAAAAAAGATACGTTGAAGTTCTAACCCTTGTACCTGTGACTATGACCTTGTTTGGAAAAAGGGTTTTCTTTTGTTGTCAGTTAAATTAGTGAGGTCATATCGGAGTAGAGTGGGTCCTAAACTTAATCCTTTCTGAGTAGTGTCTTATCAAAGGGGAGAACAATATAGAATAGGGTCACACAGGGGGAGACGCCTTAGGATCCATCTACAAGCTAAGAAATGCCTGCGGCTGCCAGAAACTGAAAAAGACAAGGAAGGATCTTCCCCTAGAGCTGACGGAGAGAGAGCATGGCCCTGCCGACGCTCTGAATTTGGACTTCTGGCCTCCAGAACTGTGAGACAATACATTTCTGTTCTTTAAAGCCCCCACTTTGTGGTACTTTGTTACGGCAGCCGCAGCACATGAAGACAGGAGGTGCTAGGATGTGGTGGGAAGGAGGATAGATTCTAGAGTGTGCAGACCTGCCGCGACCCCAGCCCTCCACTCACTAGCTGTGAGATCCCAGGGAAATTACTAGGCCCTTTGAGTCTCAGCTTCCTCCTCCAGAATGGGGGTGAAGGGATAATAACAAGTACTTCACGGAGCTGCCAAATGGCTAATCCATGGGGAAGCTGCATCCACCGGCCACAGCCAATGCTTGCTCAGCCTGGCTCTCGTGTGTGTAGGGGAAGGGAGATGTGGGGTGTAGGGGGGGTGTGGTACGTCTGGTGTGTGTGTGGTATGTGTGTGGGGATATAGTATGCATGTGTGGTGTGTGTGTGTGTGTGTGTGTGTGTGTGGGTGGTGTATGGGTGTGTGTGTGGTGTGTGGGGTTGTGTGGGGGTGCGCTGTATGCGTTGTGTGTGTGGGTGAGTGGGTGGTGAGTGGGTCGTGTGTGGGTGTGTGTGGTGTGTGTGGTGTGTGTGTGTATGGTGTGTCTATGTGTGTTTGTTTAGTGTATGGTGTATGTGTGTGTGTGTGTGGTGTGGGGTGTGGTGTGTGTGGTGCGTGTTTGTGTCGTGTGTGGTGTGTGTGTATGTGATGTGTGGCAGCAGGAGATGCTGGGTGTGGCGGGAAGGGACAGCTGACCTAGCACCACCACAAGTGCACTTTGAAGAGGCCGGAGCGACGGCTCCAGCAGAGCCCAGCTGTCGTGTGCACACACGGAAAGCAAACACGCTGTGTGTTCGTCCCGGGCCCAGGCTGGCCTCCCAGCAGGTGTGCTGTCTACCTCTGTTTGCCCATCCACGGCTGGAAGAAATGGCAGCACAGTTCCCCACACAGACCGTGCAAAGAGGAGCCAATGGGAAAAGCAAATAGATGAAAGATGTAGCGTAAGCTGAGGCCACAGAAAGCCATACTACTAACACCATAAGAACGATAATAGCGATAGAACTTTCCCGAAGCACCAGGTATTTATTATGCCCACCACTTTCCCAAGTCCAAATTGAAGCTACACCTGAGATGGGGCTGATGACCTCATTGCCAAGCCTGGACCAGCCTGAGTGGCCATGGCTACCAGATGGCACCTGGGGATGCTCCAGGAGCTATGGGGGAGGAAGCAGGGCAGGAGGGACCCCGGGGAAGGCTGGGGCCTTCCGTGACCCCCAGTGTGGACAGGGAAAGAGTGTAGTAAGAGGACATTTACACAGTTGTACCGACACCAAACGTCATCACCCACTGGTGGAACAAGTGGTCATGGCTGGCACGCCAGCTCTACTTCTGGTAAAATGTCACTTAAGCAAAAAGGCAGAGGAAACAACATTCTCCAAAACTTTGCAGGCTCATCATGCAAGTTAGAAAAACACGCGGTGCTCTTAGAGAGAGGATGGGGATTCAAAAAATGTCCACGAGGTCCTTCGTCCAAGGGGGGAAATAAAACAGGGCCAGGCAAGGACTGCACTATAGCCCTACAAGCTCCCAATTTATTCACTGGGGTGGGAATATGTCTTTTTCCCTCTACTTGGGAGTAAAATTTAAAGGCTAAAAACGGCCCAGTTGTTCTACTCTTTAAGTATAAACCCAACAGTAGTGAGTACATGTCTTCACCTACAGTCATGTTCAAGATTGTTCATACAGCTCTACTTGTAATAACTCAGAACTGGAAACAACTCAAATGTCCATCAACAGGTGAGTGAAAAACCAAACTGTGGTATAGCTGTACAATGGAATACTACACAGCAATGAAAAAGAATGTGCTTACAGGTGCCTCAGTAGACAGGGCTGGCAATCTGCTTCGGGAAGGTAACAGTCTTGAAAACCCTATGGAGCAGTTCTACTCTGCACACATTGGGTCACCACGAGTTGGAATTGACTCGACGGAAACTAACGACATCATGACAGGCAACAATGTGGATGATCTCACAGACAGACACAAACAGGACACACTGTGTGGTTCCATTTACATGAATTTCAAGAGCAGGCAAAGCTAACCTACAGTGATGAGGGTCAGAATACTGTTTACCTTGGGGTATGTGGTAGACAGGAGCCTGCTGAAATTCGAATTTAACTGGTTGTTCTGTATTATTTGTTAAATCTGGCAACACTATCCACTTGGGGTTGGAAATTTCCTAAATCTTGATCTGGGTGATGGTGGAGACACAGTGTATACATGTGCAAAAATTCATTTGAGCATTTTCCTAAGTGTTCGTTACACTGCAACAAATAGCTTCAAAGCTAAAATTCATTAAAAAAAACAAAAGCAAACCCATTGCCGTCAAGTCGATTCTGATTCATGGCGGCCCCAAGCGCTAGCAATCGGGCGCAAACTGTTTGCATCACCCAGGGATCTTACCAAATTCATTAAGAGGGACTAAATATGCCCTTCCTTCCTGTAGCCAAATTTTGAGCAGGGAAGAAAAGAAAAGATAGGAAGATAAAGGATACCAGGCTAGGTCTCCCCACCCAAACACAAGTCCCAGAGGAAATGAGAAATATATTCCCTCATGTTATAGATGAGACAGAGGTTCAGAAAGATGAAGTGGCTTGCCCAGCGTTCCACAGCCCGGGAGGGCAGGGAGACAGATCACGGATATGAATCTAGGCCTCTCCCTAAGCAGCTAACCCAGAGCCTGGCATCGAGCATTTTTTTGCTCAGGCCCACTTCTCCCAAAATATATATAATCTGTGGTAGGTAAGATTTTGGCTCCCATCATCTTCACCTGTGGTGTTACACCTGAGTACGTTACATTGCATGGCAAGAGGGACTTTGCAGGTGGAATTAAGATTATGGACTTTAAGATAGGGAATTTAGCCTGGATTATGCAGGTGGGTCCAATATAATCACTTGGGTCCTTAAAAGACGGAACAAAGGGTCAGCCAGAGAGATGCAATGGAAGAAGAGGAGAAATTTGAAGCATGAGAGGGACTCAACCCACTCTTGCTGATTCTGAGACAGAGAAGGCCACGAGTCAGAGAATGGAGGCAGCTTCTAGAAGCTGAGAATGACCCCTGTCAGATAGCCAACGAGGAAGCAGGACTTCAGTCCTGCAGCCACAAGGAATTAAATTCTGCCAACAATTTAACGAGCAAGGAAACGGATTCTCCCTAGAGCCTCTAGAAAGGAACACAGCTTTGCCAACACCTTGATTTTGACCTAGTCAAGTCTATAGAAATGGTGAGATAATCTGGGTGTTGTTTTCAAGCCGCTAAATTTGTTGTAATTTGGTAGGGCAGCAATAAAAAAAACAAAACTAATGCACGATCGTATACAACACATGTAGATTAATTTTTTACAAGTATGGAATTATGAGGTAGATAGATAAAACCAAGAAAAAACCAAGCTCATTGCCATCAAGTCAATTCCCACTCATAGTGACTCCATGTTACAGAGCAGAACTGCTCCATAGGGTTTTCTTGGTTGTAGTCTTTAGAAAAACAGATAGCTAGGTCTTTCTTCCTCTGAATCACTGAGAGGGTTTGAACCTCCAACTTTCAGGTTAGTAGTCAAGCACAAACTCTTGGCACCACCTAGGGACTTAGAGAGAGAGAGATCTGCAATTTTGTTTCTCACTTAATAATACATCTTGGACAATATTCCCTGTCAATTCCTACAGCATGTTTTAATGACCCCATATCATTTATCTAGTCTCTAACAGTGGACATCTGAGTCTTTCCAGTTTTTTGCTATTCCCCAAAATTTTACCACTAACACCTTGCACATCGATCTCTGTGAACCAATACAAGTATTTCTGTAGAACAAAACTCCTAGAAGTGGAATTCCTGGAGTGTGCAAATCTTCAAGTTTGCCAGATACTGCTACCAAAACCAAGGCAACAGCCTTGTTAACGGCATATGGTCCTGAGAAGTGACCACCCAGTGATGGACTAAACTCCCAGCTCCTCTTGAGTTTGGTGTGGCCATGTGACTCATTCTCACCAACGGAATGTGAGCAGACCTGAGAGTGTCACTTCCGGGTCCAAGCTTGAGGAAACATTGTTCCTCTGCCATGCTCTTTGCTTTCTGCTGGCTGGACACAGAAGACATGAAAGGCCTAGTGTGTGGTGGAGCCATGAAATGGAAAAAGCCTGGGCCCCTGAGTCACTGCATGGAGGAGAAGAGCCACCACTGACCAGGAAGCAACACCCTCCTATTAGGCAAGCAAGAAACAAACTTCCATTGTGCTTAATCTTCTATATAACGGGGGCCTATTTGTTACAGCAGCATTCCCTGACCAATACACTAGTTGATGGAAGCAGCACTGGTTTCCTTTAATAAATGTTTTCCTCATGCTTTGCATTTGAGTGGAATTCACATAAGAGTAGAGTCTGGTTGAGAACATGAAAGTGTTCATTTTCTGTCAAGGGTGATAGAACAATTTAGGAATGGATAACGGTGTTGGTTGCATAACATGACAACCATAATTAATGTCACTGAACTGTACATGTGAAGATTGCTGAAATGTCTAATGTTTTGTTACATATATATTTACTGTTGTTGTGAGCCACTGAGTCGACTTTGATTCATGGCAACCCCATGCGTCACAGAGTAGAACTGACTCCCATGGAGTTTTCTAGGCTGTAATCTTGTTGTGTGTGTGTATGTGTTTTTGGTGAAAGTTTACACAGGAAATTATGTTCTCATTTAACAATTTCTATATATGTTGTTTGGTGACATTGGTTACATTCTTCACAATATATCAGCATTCTCGTTATTTCCTTTTTGGTTGTTCTATTTCCATTAATCTAGTCTTCCTGCCTCCCCCACCCCGACCCCCGCCCCATCCAGTCTTCTCATCTTTCGTCTAGGGTAAATGTTAACCATTTGGTTTCATCTAGATGATTATTTTGAGGAACACAGTACTCATGGGTGATATTATTTACTTTATGAGCCAATCTGTCATTTGGATGAAAGGTGACCTCTGGGAGTGGTTTGAGTTTCAAGTTTAAAGAATATCTCAGGGCAATAGTCTCGGGGTTCATCTAGTCTCTACCAGTCCAGTAAGTCTGGACTTTTTTTTAAGGAATTTGAGTTTTGTTCTACATTTTTCTCCCAATCTATCCAGGACCGTCTATTGAGTCCATTGTGGGAATGGTTGGTAGTGGTAGCCGGGCACCATCTAATTCTTCTGGTCACAAGGTAGGTGATGTTGTTGTTCATGTAGCCTATTGGTTCTGTAGACTAGTTTCTTTCTTTCTCTTTAGCTCCAGATGAGTAGAGACCAATTGTTGTATCTTAGATGGCTGCTCACAAGTTTTTAATACCTCAAATGCTACTCACCAAACTAGGTTGTAGAACATTGTCTTCATGGACTATATTATGCCAATTGACTGAGTTGCCCAAGAGACTATGGTCCTAAGCCCTCAAATCCGGAAGACCAATCTCATGAGGTGTTTGGTTGTGTCTAGGAAGTATCCATAACTGTGCCCCCATGTGCTTTATTTTATACTTGAAAATATATGCAGCACACATAAACATGTATGTACATATGCCTACTGTTAGTCATATATGTCTAGGCTTTAATCTTTATGGGAGGAGATTGCTAGGTCTTTCTCGTGTGGAAGCCCTGGGTGGGGTCAAGCGACCAACATTTCAGTTAGCAGCTGAGGCTTAACTGGTGTGCCACCAGGGCTCCTTATGTATATATTTACCACAGTAAAAAAAAAAAAAGAGGCTAAAAAATAGCACCTACTCGTGAAATCGTTTCCCCTCCTCTAGGCTCTCATTCTCTCTCTCTGGCCTTTACTCTCTTTCTTTCACTTCTCGTCTGCTCCTCTCCTGGGCAGTTTTGTTCCTTCCTGACCTGTGCTGGTGCTCCGATCTCAGTCAACAAAGCATCTTAACCCGGCCTCGGAAAAACCAGGTCGTTCAGGCCTGTGAAATGGGAGACCTGCCTGAGGTCCTGGCTTAAGAGAGTGAAGGTCACAGACCCTGGACTCTCATAGCTCTTGAGGAGGAGCCAAAGAAGTCATGGTGGCCCAGTGGTTAAGTGCTTGGCTGCTAACTGAAAGGTCGGTGGTTCAAACACCCAGGTGCCCCTCTGGATAAAGATGTGGCAGTCTGTTTCCAGAAAGATTATAGCCCTGGAAACCCTATGGGACAGTTCTACTCTGTCCTCTAGCATTGCTACGAGTCAGAATGGACTTGACGGCAGCGAGTCGGTAAGGAGGAGCCGGGATGAAGAAAATCCAAATGTCATTTTAATCAACCGTCAAATACTTTCGTCACCTTCCAGATGATGTTTTATTTGGCCAATAGTAAAATTGTGTTCCAGGCCCCAAACAAACTCTCTCCAGGGTAGGTAGCCAGGTGCAGGGCAAGAGCCCATGATTTACTGAGCATTAAAAACCCTTAACAGTGAAACCCTCAGCCACTGCTAGTGGGATTGTAAAATGGCACAGCCGCTGTGGAAAACAGCCTGGCAGTTCCTCAAGAAGTTAAACACAGAGACAAAGAGAAGTGAGCTCTTGATACCCGCTATGACATGCATGAACCTTGACAACACTATGCTGAGTGAAATAAGTCAGTCACAAAAGGACAATATACGATCTCACTTACATGAAATGACAAGAATGGGCAAATGTATAGAGATCAAGGTTTATTAATGGTCACCAGGGGTTGGGGGGGAAAGGTGAGCCATTGCTTGGGAAGCAATGAGCTTCTGTTTACGGTGATGGGAAATTTAGCATGGATTAAGGGTAACGGTTGCACAACATGATTAATGTGATTGACATCACTAAGTTGTACACCTGAACAAGTTGAATTGGCAAATGTTGAGTTATATATATTTTTACGACAATAAAAAAAAGTTAAACATAGAATTACCATGTGATCCAGTAATCCCACTCCTAGGTATATACCCAAGAGAATTGAAAGCAGCAGCTCCAATAGACACTTAGGTACCAATGGTCATTGCAGCGATATTCACAATAGTCAAGAAGTGGAAACAGTCGAAAGGCCTGTCAACAGATGAGTGAATGGACGAAATGCAGTACATACATATAATGCAATATTACTCAGCCACAACATGGATGAACCTTAAAAAATTATGCTACATGATATAAGTCCGTCACAAAAGGACAAATACTGTATGACCCCATTTATATGAAATATCTAGAATAGGCAAGTGTATAGAGATTAAAGTTTATTAGTGGTTACCAGGGGCAGGTGAGAGAAAGGAGGGAAGGAAGACACAAAGCTTAGGGGGCTCTGAGCTCCTGTTAAGGGTGATGGAAAAATTCAGGACCGGTTAACAGGGACGGTTGAACAACAGGATGAAAGTACTTAATGTCACTGAACTGTACGTGGGAAGATCGTTGAAATGGTAAATGTCATGTTATCTACCTGTTTACCATAATAATAAAACTCATAACAGATAATCCAAAAAAGTCGCCCCCTTCATGTGGGTACTTAATACCCACAGTTGCCCCACCCTTCCTGTCTTCGGCGCCATGATAAGGAGACCCAGGCGTACACTGTGTTTTCGAGCTGATTCTGACCACAGCCAGAGCCGCTGTCCCAGACAGCATGGACTCATCCTGCACCCTGTCTTTGCTAGCATAGAGAAGCCAAGAGCAAGGTGAAAGAAAGAATACCGCCAGGGCCGACAACAGCTGTCGTCGCTCAGGGCAAAACTCCAGACCTGCCCCACATACGTGAGAACAGAGGGAAATAAAATGCTAGGCAGATGGCAAAGGCTGAGATCAGCAAGCCCACATAGCCCCGGGTGCAGCGGGAACACTCCTGGAGAGAGGAAATCGTGTTGCGGGGCAGACGTCTCTCTCTGTTCTCCCCCTCCAGCCCCGTGGTGTCATCACCAGGGTGACAGATTGCCTCGGGTCACTGAATGGTTTTCCCAGCAGCCCTAGACCTGCACGAAGATTAAGGAGAGAAGTGGGAGGAAGACCCCCGGCACGTGGGGCCCACTAAACCAAAACCAAACCTGTTGCCAACGAGTCGATTCCGGCTCATAGGGACCCAACAGGACAGAGTAGAACTGCCCCGTAGAGTTTCCAAGGAGCACCTGGTGGATTCAAACTGCCAACCTTTGGTTAGCAGCTGTAGCTCTTAATCACTACACCACCAGGGTTTCCCGCAGGACCCATGTGAGCCGCTAAATCTCAAGCTGAATTCTTTCCTCCAGCTTCAGTTCATGGCTGTTATCTCCACCATCACTCAGTCACTCACTCACTCAGTCATTCATTCATTCGTTCATCCAGCAACACTTGTGAAACACCTACCGTATACCAGGCCCTGTACTAGGCACTGACGACCCAGCAGTGAACAAAAGAGACAAAAATCCCTGCCCCATGGAGAGAATGTTCCAGTGGAGGAGCCGGACAAGAAACAAGACAAACCTGTAGAATATACAGAGTGTCCAATGGAGGGAAGAAAACCGTAGAGGAGGGGAGGGAGGGGACGCGGATTCTCACTCAAATAAGGCGGTCAGAAGGGCCTCGCTGAGAAAGAAACATCTGAGGAAAGACACACAAGAGGTGAGGGGGTAGCCATGAGGGTGGCTAGGGAAGAGCTTTCCAGGCAGAGGGCACTGCCATGCAAAGGCCCTGAGGCAGGACTATGCCTCTTGTGTTCAAGGAACAGTGAGCAGACCCACGTGGTGGGTGCGGAGTGAGTGAAGAAGAGAGTGAGGGGCATAGAGGTAACAGGCAGGTCTGTATAGGGCTCATCGGTGGCAGGGAGGACTTGGGCTTTCGCTCTGAGTGAGGTGGGAGCCATCGAGGCTTCTGAGCAGAGGAGGGATGTGCCCTGACTCAGGTGCTCACAGGCGCCCTCTGGCTATCAAATTTGCAAGAAATTTGATTGGTTCTCCAAGCCAGGCAGGGCTCCCTCTCACTCCTTCGCTCCCACATTCCAACCATGTCAGGGCTGGTGGCTCCTCTGCTTCCTCTCTCACTGCCAGTTCTTCTCCAGGCTTCCTAACACACCCTGGTTGGTCCTCATTCATCCAATCCAAAATCCTTTTCTCCTCTGTCTTCTCTCCCTCAGCTTCTACTCTGTCCAACTCACCAATGGTCCATTTGTTGAACCCAGAATGACTCTCCACTGCCAATGGAATCTTCCCAGGTACTGCCCCAGCCTCCTTCCCACCCTCATTTCCCACAGGCCTCTTCACAAATCCCATGCCCTCTGCCAATCCTGCAAACACCCCAACATTCTCTTTGCCTCCATTCACCTTTCCTTTCTGTCTTGAATGTCCTTCCCTCTCCCTACCCTAAGGTCCAACTCAAAAGGTGCTTCTGCTACGAAGTCTACTCTGAAGAATTCAGTCAATGCCTGCCTAAACCCTCCACCCACCCATACATACCCATGGTTTCTAACTCTAGACCCTGCAACTTCCTGCCTGGGTCCTATGTGGACCCAGTAGCTCTCTACCTACCTCAGACAGGTCAGAGCGCTATGGAGTTAACACCCCTGGAATAACCCTTGACTGGCAGGAGTTGGTGGACAAATACCCCAACTTTGAAGCCAGCCTGCTTGGGCTCAAGTCCTAGATTTGCCCCTTCCTGCTATGTGACCTTGGGCAAGTCACTTCCCTTCTCTGGGCCACAGCTACCTTATCTGCATAGTGGGCATAATAAGAGCATGGACTTTGTAGAGTTGTTGTAAGGGTGAAAGAACTTAATTCTATGCAATGTGCTCACAACAGTGTCCAGCTCACAGTAAGCCCCATTTTATTACTATTATTGCGATTATAATTTCATTCTTTGCCGGATCTTCAAAGCTGAACATGGCTTGGCCAACAGGAAAGACTCAATAAAGACCTGGGGGAAGGTGAACTGATCATTCCTCTCATTCAGGCTGGGCACAGCAAGCGATGTAAGGATGATGCCTCAGCTGGCCCAAATGCCGGACTCTCTCTCTCTCTGAAATTTCCTTGATTCCATCAGCACTGGAATGTTAAAAGGAACAAGGACAAGACTACCAGGAGAAAACCAAACCAAAACAAAACACGATTCCCAGGAGGAGACTGTTCTTCTGACGTTTCTTGCTCAAACTAAGCCACGCATCTCCCCTCCGAGTCGTTGTCGGGCAGCAGGGAGTGGATAGTTTTGCTTACACTCAATGCTCTTGAATTCTTTTCTGATTCCTTGGTATTTAGTATTGTATCTCACTACACTACCCATCTGTTAGTGTATCATACTGTGGTGGCTTGCATGTTGCTATGATGCTGGAAGCTATGCCACTGGTATTTCAAATACCACCAGGGTCACCCATGGTGGACAGGTTTCAGTGGAGCTTCCAGACTAAGACAGACTGGAAAGATAGGTCTGGCAATCTACTTCTGAAAATTGTTGTTATGTGCCATCAAGTCGGATACAACTCATAGCGACCCTGTGTACAACAAAATGAAGCACTGCCCGGTTCTGTGGCACCCTCACAATCTTTGCTATATTTGAGCCCATTGTTGTAGCCATTGTGTCAATCCATCTTGTTGAGGGTCTTTCTCGTTTTCGCTGACCCTCTCCTTTGCCCAGCAGGATATCCTTCCCCAGGGACTGGTTCCTTCTGATAACAAGTCCAAAGTATGTGAGACGTAGTCTCACCATCCTTGCTTCTAAGGAGCATCCTGCCTATACTTCTTCCGAGACAGATTTGTTTGTTCTTCTGGCAGTCCGTGGTATATTCAATATGCTTCGCCAACACCATACTACAAAGGCATCAATTCTTTCTTCTTTGGTGTTCCTTATTCATTGTCCAGCTTTTGCATGGATATGAAGCAATCGAAAAGACCATGGCTTGGGTCAGGCACACCTTAGTTCTCAAAGCAGCATCTTTGCTTTTTAACACTTTGAAGAGGTCTTCTGCAGCAGATTTGCCCAAAGCAATGCATCTTTTGATTTCTTGACTGCTGCTTCCGTGGGCGTTGATTGTGGACCCAAGTGAAATGAAATCCTTGACAACTTCAATCTTTCTCGGTTTATCATGGTATGGCTTATTGGTCCAGTTGTGAGGATTTTTGTTTTCTTTATGTTAAGGTGTGATCCATACTGAAGGCTGTAGTCATTGATCTTCATCAGTAAGTGCTTCAACATAATTCCGAAAATTAGCCAATGAAAATCCTATGTTTAACCACAGAGCATTGCCCAATATACTGTCGGAAGATGAGCCTCCTAGGTTGAAAGGCACTCAAAATGCATAATAACCAAAACAATGGACTCAAACAAACCAATGATCATGGCTTAGGACTAGGCAAGGTTTTGTTCCGTTATACTTAAGGTTGCCATGAGTTGGAGCCAACTCGATGGCAGCTAACAACAGCAAGTGTTTCCCTGTTCCCCCTGCTCATTCTGCCCCTTTGACCAGGCAGTGGCCATGTGTGGTATATCAACAGACTACTATGTTAAGACGTTATTTCACCACAAGGCAATTATTAGTGCTGGCATGCTTCCTTTGTTCAACCAATATTTATTGTGTGCCCACTGTGTGCCACTGCGATCCAATGATTGTTCATCCTGGGTTCTTAAAACTCTGATGGAAACAAATCCAGAAACTGCTTCTCCCTGGGGATGAAATGAAACTTAGTGTTTGCTGGAGAGAAATAAGTGGGTGTCAAAAGTTGGAGGCACTTTAGAAAATAGCGAGTACCGCTGCCTCCTGTCCTGAAAAAATGACTGTGGACTGAGCCCCCCACACTTAGTTCTTGGTAACTCAGAATTAGTGTGAATTAGTTGGGTCCATAATCTGGTTCCTTTACTCATATCTGAGCCGGGCGATTTAGGGTAGGGGTGAGTGGGACATGTGGAAGAAGAGAGCCATAAAAGAAATCAGGAGTGAAGGAAGCCAGACACAAAAGGTCACATATTGTATGATTCCATTTATATGAAGTATCTAGAATAGGCAAATCCATAGAGACAGAAAGTAGATTAATGGTTGGTTAGGACTTGGGGAGGTCTCTGGGTGGTGCAAATGGTTAAGCACTGGACTACTAACTAAAACGTCAGCAATTCAAACCCACCCTGGTATTTGTCTAGTCCACCGTTTCCCTCCTGAACCCTGGTCCTGATCTTTCTGTTTACTTTGGTGGGGGGTGGGGTACGGGAGAGGCAATGTTGGATTAAATCTGTCAGATCTGGAGGGAGAAGGTATTTGCCCTGAGTGACATCTTTATACTTCTCTACAGATTCCCATGTCTCGGAAGAAAATAAAACATCAACAGGAATAAACATAATTTCTAAGATGCCTAGATTTGGAGGCTTTCCTGAGGCCTGGGCTGGGGGTTTTGGGGTGGGGGGACTAGAGACCCCACAGGGAGTAAAGGGGCCAGCACCAGCCACAATCACCCGAGACCCCCAGCAAGGAAGGAGCCAGCGTGGGACAAGGCTACCCTGAAGTCCTCCTCTGTCCCCAAGCCTGGGCACCTAGTGGAGACCTTCCCCCAGTGGATAAGGAGGGAGGGGGCACATAGGAGCTCCCCTCCTTGATGAGCCACAGCGGGGGCTACTGCCCCTGGGAAGATGCTCCTGTTTACATTCCACTTTGTCCCCCTCGGTCTCAGTCTCACAGAAGCCCCCAAAGCAGGAGCCTGCGGAAAAGGCAAGGGGACCCCAGAGGGGCGGGACTTTCCCACACGGCCCGGCAGCATCTGTCCATGGAGCCATCAGCCCGAGGGAAAAAGAGGAGAGAGAGAGAGACTCTTCACTTCTCAACAGCTCCCCTGAGAAACAAAGGCCACCCCCCAGACACACTCTCCAAAAGAAAAGAGAGAAAGGGAGTTGGCTAGAGGGGCAGAGGGACATCAAGAGCTTTCACTGTCTTTAATTTAAGTGCGAGAGGGCGGGGAGGGGCGCATATTAAATATTAAACGGGAGAAGTGGTTTCCTAAGATGATGTAATTATTCTCAACAGCCTGAACCCCATCTGCTGCCTCCCTTTTACCAACATATTCACACTGCACTGAGTATTCAAAACAAGGCCAGGGACCATGGGCATCAGGAACTTTTTGTTTTGGGGTCCCCAGAGCCTTCGGCGAGGGGGCACTGCCTGCTTCTGAGGCTGCCACTTGTCCAGCCGGCTGGGGTCTCATAGCAGAAAGAGACCGATGTGGACTTGACTGGGGGGAGTCGGTGGGGTCATAAAAGAGTAGAATCTGACTTAGGCCAGAAACGATGGTCTTTGGAGAGATGTCCCATGCCCAGGGCAGGTGGCAAAGACCTGGGTGCCACCTGGGGGCTCAGGGCAGTCAAAAGAAATTAGATTTTTAAGACAGAAACAAGTAGGAGTTGGAAACAAGGTGTCTGCTCCCCCACTCCCCCCTCCCAAGAGAAACTATGCAGAAAGGAGAAGAGACTCTTAAAGACAGAAACGAGGCAAATCTAGGAACAGGCTGCCTACCCTCCAAGAGAAACTACTCAGAAAGGGGGACCAGGGAGATCATTGTCTGTCTACCTTTGCATGTGGAGTTAATGTTGTAGCAGGGAAATAGAGATGAAAATCCCCACGGGACACTCTCCTACCTACTTGCCTCCCCTCGGCTGCTTGGAGACCCACTTACCTGTATCGCATCGGCCCTGGGGCTCAGGCAGCCGGCTAGAGGGCAGCACAGCAAGTCCTCCAGCTGTTCTGGGGATCCCAGCTCATCAGCACCCAGGGGTCCAAGCCATCCAAAGCCCTCAAATCCATCGCCCCCCCAACTTGGGGCCAGAGACAGGAGAGAGATAGGGGACGCCAAGAGCAGCCGTGTTCTGAGCCAAGGGCACCCACAAAGGCAGGCACCGAGCGGGGCTGCTGTGCCAGCTGCCAGGGGGAAAGGGAGGAGGAGGAGGAGGAGGTTTCCCCGATCAGGGAGGAAGGAGGGGAGGATCGCGGCTTGTCAGCTCCAAGTCATCACCAGCAAAGTGCTCCGCGGGGGCCCAGCACGGGAAGCCAAAACCAGCCACGTGCCTGCCACCCCATGGCGCCTCTGGAAAATAAGAGAATGCCTCTGTCCCTCTTCTCTACGCCCCCTTGGCACAACCCTCTGACCTAGCACTGGGCTGGATTTGAGTCTCAACGCAGATGCTGTTCACTGCCCCCCACATCCCTTCTGCTGGCTTCCCTAAGGAGCCCAGGAAGGTGGGAGCAAGAGGATTCCCCCTTCTCCAGCTCATTCCTGCCAGGGGTCCGGGGAGGGGTGTGCAGAATAAGCCGGAGGCAGCAGGGATCTGGAATCTGGCTTCTCTTTTAACCATCTCCCCACCGTGGAGCACAGCCTACATCATTGATGCCTTTACCGAAATGATCATTCCAGGGCAGCTGCTAATCCTCCCTCCCTCTTCTGTCTGTTCTTGAAGCAGCTGCCCTGCACCCCCAACCTCTCCCCTTGGGCAGAGGGGTGGTTTTATGAGAAAAAAACGCAGGGAGGAGGAAAATTGAGTATAGTACTTCAATCCAAAAGGCAACTGATTGCAAATTCTCAGGTGTGTTTACAACCTGCGTAGGTGACCCAAGTGGTTGTAAAGGGACCTTCTCGTAAGGTGGGGTTGTGCTTTTCCTATAAGAGGTACTGTAAAATGTTGGGGAGAGTAGTAGGAGCATCATCAGAACCTGTCTAACTTCAGGGAGGATAATGACAGGGATCAGTCCAAAGCTGATTCCCATGAGGTGGAGGTCAGACATACCTCCACTCTCTATACTTTTTACCAATTCTAACACCAGCCGTCCTTCCCACGGCACTCTCTACTTCTCTTATGGGTTCAATAACCCATTGCAATGGCCAAACAGAACTCACAGACCACACTTACAGTTAAGTGGTTTATTAAAGAACAGGCTACAACTCAGGATCAGAATCCACAGACTACAAGGCAGGAATTAGAATCCGGAAGCATGGTAGGCGAAGTCTCCCTTCTTTAGTGCAGGACAGCTCTCTTAGCTCCTCTTGCTCTCCGGAGGACAGGCTCCTCTGGGGCCCCCTCAGGACAAGCTCCTCTTGGCTCTGCCATTTGTCACTTCCTGCTCTGTACTACGCCCCTTCTGAGCCTGTTGCTGTCTTTGTTATTACAGCCTTTGACGAGTGTTACAGCTCTTTTAGGAGATTCCTTGCCTTCTCTCTCTCTGCTGCTGCTTCTCTCTGCTGTTTCTTTCTGCTTTCTTCCTTCTGCTTCTTCCTGCTGTTTCTCTTCTCACTTCTTTCAGTCTGCTAAAACTTCGGTGGAGCTGGCTGCTCATATCTACAACTCCTTGTCAATTTCAAGGTATGGCACTCCCACCAGGGCCATGAACTGACCAATCCCCTCTTGGTAGGCCACAGGCACTTCATTTTCATAGTCTATAGTCCTTTCATTTGCATAGTATATTGACCAGTCTCTGAAAGGTGCACAGCAACCACAGGGCAGGCTGCAGCCCAGGGCCAGGCAAAAAGTATCAAACCATCCTTATGAGACTATTCTGAGTCAAACATCTTTCAAACTTTTGTGTCTTTTACAAGAGTGGATGACTTTGCATTGAGGAAATATCAATCAACCTGGACAAAAGTAACAAACCCTCTGGGGTAGAAAACTAGGACAACAGTAACTCCTCAGGGCTTAGGGGAAAAATCTCTCAAGCTGTTTTTCCAAAGACCCAAGGCAAAAGGCCACATAAAGGAACTCATTTTACCACAGATACCTAGGGCACAAATATCATTGCCGTCGAGCTGATTCCAACACATAGTGACCCTGTAGGGCAGAGTAGAACTGCCCCGTAGAGTTTCCAAGGCTGTAATCTCTACAGAAGTAGACTGCTACAGCTTTCTCCTAAAGAGCAGCTCATGGGTTTGAACTGTCAACCTTTCAGTTAGTAGCCAAATGCTTAACCACTGTGCCACAAGGGCTCTGATGTGAGTATAATACCAATTAAAGCTATTAAATATTTTTTGAAGATTATATAGGTCAAGGGACAGAAAACTTTTTTTTTTTTTTAACTAGCTGAATAATAAATATTTTGGACTCTGAGGTTCGTACAGTATCTGTTGCAGGTATTCAACTCTGCCCTTGTAGCTCGGAAGCAGCCATAGACAATATGTAAATGAATGGGTGTGGCTATGTGCCAATAAAACTTTGTTTACAAAAACAGGTTACAGGCTGGATTTGCCACCTCCCCTGCCCCTGCCTTGTAGTTTGCTGCACCCTGGTGTGTGCAACACATGCAGTGTCTGATGCATACAAAGCACTTTTATTAATTCTAGGCTCTGCCCCTTTTGAGCTGTGTGACCTTGGTAAGTCACTTCAGCTTCAATCGCTTCCTGTTCAAAACTAGGAGAATAATACTTGAGGAGGGTTGTTTTGAGTATAAAATAAGACATGAGTTATTGAAGTGCATCATGAACTTTAAAATGCTATACAATATAACATGTTATTATTGTCACTTAGGGAGCTATAAGTCTATGCAATTAGCATTGCCTTTTCCTAGTTTTAAATCATGTGACTTGTATGAGTCACTTCATGATGAACATAAATAGCCATTCTGGTTTCCTTGGAAGTCCTTTTCAAATGTCAAAAAGTTCTGCTTTTTCTGTTTTGTGAATGAGACCATTCTGAGTCAAACATCCTTTAAATTTTTGTGTCTTTTACAAGAGTGGGTAACCTTGCATCAATTGAACACTTGGCCCCAATTATTCACTCCTTCTTACATCCATGCCTCTGCCATGTTCCCACTGTGAGTGCATGTACTTACCCACCCCATGGCATTGGGTCAACCACATGACTTGCCCCTTGGCTTTGGGTGGACCACATGACTTGCTTTGACCAATGGCACGTGGACAGAAGTGACAATGTGCCAATTTCAAGCCTGGGCCTTAAGAGGCCCCACATATTTTCACCTGCCCTCCTGTACCTCTGCTCTTGCCATGAGAACACATGGTCCTGGGAGGAGGATGAGAGACACGTGGAGCAGAGTACCCCAGATGAGCCCTGTCAAGATCAGCCAACCCCAGCCAACCCACAGATGCATGGGAATGAATGTCTACTGCTTTAAGCCAGCGAGTTTTGGGGTAGTTTGTAATACAGCCTAACTGTGGCAATAGCCAACTGACCCAGTGACCCAAAGAAAAAGCACACGACCTGTGAGATTCAGGCAGAACCAAACTGAATTCAAAGTAAAATGAAAGTCAAGGTCTGCCCAATAGTCAAAATCTGCGCACCTTCTCCACAGTTCTAATTGGTTTCCAATTCTGACCACAGAAATGATGCCCAAAGAGAAACATTTTAGAAGGCAATGTGATGTGCTGATCCAATCAGGAAACTGGGGAGGATTTTTGTTTGCTGGTCCAGAAGAGTCACTTTTTTGGGGGAAAGGGATCCAGAAGGGGGACACAGAATGCCACCTCACTTACCTTCCAGTTGGATTGGCTACATCTAACTAAGGAGCCCTGGTGGCACAATGGTTAAGCTCTTGGCTGCTAACCGAAAGGTTGGCAGTTCAAACCCACCCAGCGACTCCGTGGAAGAAAGGCCTGGTGATCTGTTCCTGTAAAAATGACAGTCTAGAAAACCCTATGGGGCAGTTCTGCTCTGTCACATGGAGTTGCTATGAGTCACAATTGACTTGACAGCACCTAACAAGAATAATGGAAACCCTGGTGGTGTAGTGGTTAAGAGCTACGGCTGCTAACCAAAAGGTTAGCAGTTCAAATCCACCAGGTGCTCCTTGGAAATCCTATGGAGCAGTTTTACTCTGTCCAATAAGGTCACTATAAATCGGAATTGACTTGATAGCAATGGGTTTGTTTGTTTGTTTGTTTTTTTAACAAGAACAATAACTTCGAGAAAGTTATTGGAAATGTAGTCTATGTCTATGTCCCCTAGAAGAAGAGGGGATGGGCTTGGTGAACGCTCATCAGTCTCTGCCTCAATTATTTCATATGTGGTGAGAACAGGAGATGGCAGATGTTCAATAAACGTGTCCCTCTTTTTCTCCCCACTGAACTTTTAGCGACAAAACTAGGCCTCAGGGGCTTTGAACTTGCTGTTCCCTCTATCTGGAATTCCCTTCCCTTAGGTAGCCATCTGGCTCACTCTATCATTTCATTCATATCTCTGCTGAAATGTCACTCATTCAGAGACGTCATCTCTGTTTACTCTTTCTAAAAAACACCCATTATTAGTTGTTATTGTTAGGTGCCATCGAGTAGGTTCCGACCCATAGCGACCCTATGTACAGCAGAATGAAACTCTGCCCGGTCCTGCGTCATCCTCACAATCATTGTTATGCTTAAGCCCATTGTTGTAGCCACTGTGTCAATCCATCTCGTTGAGGATCTTCCTCTTTTTTGCTGACCCTCTACTTTACCAAACATGATGTCCTTCTCCAGGAACTGATCCTTCCTGACAACACGTCCAAAGAATGTGAGTGGTAGTCTTGCCATCCTTGCCTCTAAGGAGCATTCTCGTTGCTCTTCTTCCAAGACAGATTTGTTTGTTCTTTTGGCAGTCCGTGGTATATTCAATATTCTTCTCCAACACAATTCAAAGGCATCAATTCTTCTTTGGTCTTCTTCATTTATCGTCAAGCTTTCCCATGCATAGGAGGCAAATGAAAACACCATGGCTTAGGTCAGGCGCATCTTAGTCTTCAAGGTGACATCTTTGCTTTTTAACACTTTAAAGAGGTCTTTTGCAGCAAATTTGTCCAATGCAATGCGTCTTTTGATTTCTTGACTGCCGCTTCCATGGTTGTTGATTTTGGATCCAAGTAAAATGAAATCCTTGACAACTTCAATCTTCTCCCCGTTTACCATGATGGTTCAGTTGTGAGGATTTTTGTTTTCTTTATGTTGAGGTGTAATCCATACTGAAGGCTGTGGTCTTTGATCTTCATCAATAAGTGCTTCAAGTCCTCTTCACTTTCAGCAAGCAAGATTGTGTCATCTGCATAAAGCAGGTTGTTAATGAGTCTTCCTTGAATCCTGTTGCCCCATTCTTCTTCACAGAGTCCAGCTTCTCAGACTATTTGCTCAGCATACAGATTGAATAGGTATGGTGAAAGGATACAACTCAAACGCACACCTTTCCTGACTTTAAACCACGCAGTATCCCCTTATTCTGTTTGAACGACTGCCTCTCGAACTATGTACAAGATCCTCGTGAGCACAATTAAGTGTTCTGGAATTCCCATTCTTTGCAATGTTATCTATAATTTGTTATGATCCACACAGTCGAATGCCTTTACATAGTTAATAAAACACAGGTAAACATTTTCTGGTATTCTCTGCTTTCAGCCAGGATCCATCTGACATCAGAAAACACCTGCAGTCACTCTCTATTCTCTTACGCTGTTGTTCTTTTCTTAGTTGAATTTATCACTACTTGATACTGTTTGTGTAGCTGTCTTTTTAGTGTTAGTCTCCCTCACAACTGGACCAACAAGCAGCATCATGATAAATGGAGAAAAGACCGAAGTTGTCAAGAATTTCATTTTACTTGGATCCACAATCAACACCCAGGAAAGTAGCAGTCAAGAAATCAAAAGATCCATTGCATTGGGCAAATCTGCTATAAAAGACCTCTTTAAAGTGTTGAAAAGCAAGCATGTCGTCACCTTGAAGACTAAGGTGTGCCTGACCCAAGCCGTGGCGTTGTCAATCGCCTCATATGCATGTGAAAGCTGAACGATGAGTAAGACCGAAGAATTGACACCTTTGAATTGTGGTGTTGGAGAAGAATATTTAATACACCATGGAATGCCAAAAGAACAAACAAATCTGTCTTGGAAGAAGTACGATCAGAGTGTTCCTTGGAAGCAAGGATGGCAAATAGTATGTTTCACATACTTTGGACATGTTATCAGGAGGGATCAGTCCCAGGAGAAGGACATCATGCTCAGTAGAGGGTCAGCAAAAAAGAGGAAGACCCTTAATGTGATGGACTGACACAGCAGCTGCAACAATGGGCTTATGCATTGCAACGATTGTGAGGATGGTGCAGGACCGGGCAGTGTTTTGTTCTGTGGTACATAGGGTCGCTGTGAGTCGGAACTGACTTGACAGCACCTAACAACAACAACAACTCCCTCACTAAAATGTGAGCTCCTTGAGGGCAGGGACTTTGTCTCACCCATCGCTGCACTCCTAGAACTCAGAACTGCGTAGTACTCGCCCTCACTTCCGGAGAAGTGGGTCAGCTTCCTGTCCAGACCTGCCAAAACTTCTGTGTCGAGGCCTTTCACAGATCCTGGACCACAAGCAATATGTCAGCTGCTTGGGCTTGCTTTCACCTCTGCCTGCTGTTGTTTCTCCCTCTCCAATTATATCTAGTTCTGACCCATCCCACCAACTAAATAGCCAATCGTTTCTGGTGATGGGCCAGACTCATACAGGTTCACAATGAACATCCAAGTGCCCCCAAAATTTGTCTTAAGGGGACATCTGGACTCAGATTTTCAGAAGGCCCTTCCCTCTTCAAAGCAGACAAGATCAATCAAGATCACACTTCTTTACTTTTATATCTCTTCTTCAGGACTTGAGAAAGTGGGAGGAGAGCAGCTTATTGAGCTCAGTTGGTATGTTACACTACAAAGCCCGGTTTGTGTGATTCAAAGACACCGCAAGAGTCTGTTCACTTTGCACGTCTCTGGACTTCAGCCAGAGAACACTTAAGAGTCATGTCCAAACCGAAGAACAGAAAGAGAACAGAACTCCTGGGTATGGAAAAAGCCTAGTTCCTCAAGCTAGTCTGCAAACATCAAGCTCGTTGAGTTCCGAGCAGGTGTCTGGACTTTCTCCCACCTCTCACCTATGCTTCAGATGAGGCTGTGGAGTCGCTTGTATTCCTGAATATATACAACTATTCTGGCCATTAGAAATAACCTAGAGATTACTCCCCATGTGAACAGATGGGACAGACAGCCCATTGTCCCTCAAAAATCCATTCTCCCTGCCTTCCCCAGTAAAACCATTTTAGCTGGGCACATGGCAAGCAACAACATTTCCAGGATCCCTTGCAGATAAGTGTGGCCATATAACTAAGTTTTCACCAACAGAACGTGAACAGAAGTGATGTGTGCAATTACCATGTCACTGGCTCAAAAGGAATCCTCTTGTCCTGGACCTTCTCTCTTTTCATATTCCCATGGGCTGTTCTATGGACATGGCGATGACCCAACTTCAGCCTCGTACATGAGGCATCACCCTTGGGGATGGCAGAGCCACAGATGTAAGGGAATTGGACCCTAAAAAAACCTGTTGCCAACGAGTCGATTCTGACTCATGGTGACCCCATATGTGTCAGAGTAGAACTATGCTCCAGACGGTTTTCAATGGCTGGTTTTTTGGAAGTAGGTTGCCAGGGCTTTCTCCTGAGGTACCTCTGGGTGGACTCGAACCTCCAACATTTCAGTTATCATCCCAGTGTTTTAACCATTTGTACCACCCAGGGACTCCCACCTCGACCTTGGATTACCTCAAAAGAATAGAACTATCTACTCACCCCAGACACCTGCCTACCTCCAAGCTGTTATATGAGAAAGAAAGAAACTTCTCTTACTCTATAATTATTCTCCTTAATATCTATCCCGAAAGCATACTTACCCTTGGAGGACTTTTTATCATTATTATTTTTTTATTGTACTTCAGGTGGAGGTTTACAGAACAAATAGTTTCTCATGAAACGGTAGTACACATATTGTTTTATGACATGGGTTAACAACCCCATGACGTGTCAACCCTCTCCCTTCTCGACGTTTATTTTATTTGTTTATTTTTTTAAATTGTATTTCAGGTGAAGGCTTACAGAACAAATAGTTTCTAGTGAAACAGTGGTATACATGTTGTTTTATGACATTGGTTAACAACCCCACAACATGTCAACCCTCTAAATTCTCAACCTTTTTTTTTTAGTGAAAATACACATAGCCAAAGATACACCATTTCAAAATTTTCTACATGCACAGTTCAGTGACACTGACTATGCTTTCCCAATTGTGCTGTTATTCTCACTTAAGATGAAGGCTTACAGAATAAATAGTTTCTCATTTAACAGTTACTACAAATGTTGCCCTATGACAATGGTTAACAATCTCACAACACATCAACAATATCCTTACTCAACCTTGGGTTCCGTATCACCAACTTCCTTGTCCCCTTCTGCCTTCTGGCCCTTGTCACTGGACTCCTGTACCTCGTTAGTCTCATTTGGTTTTACGGGGCTGTCCACTCCCAGGCTGAACAGTGAACCGCGGAGGTAACTTCACCACTGAGCTAAAAGAGTGTCTCGGGGCCATACTCTCGAGGTTTCTCCAGTCTCCTTTAGGCCAGTAAATCTGGTCTTTTTTTTTGTGAGTTAGAATTATACTCTACATCCTTCTCCAGCTCTGTCCAGAACCCTCTGTTGTGATCCGGGTCAGAGCAGTCAGTGGTGGTAGCCGGGCACCATCTAGCTGTACTGGACTCAGTCCGGTAGAGGCCTTGGTAGCTGTGGACAATTAGTCCTTCAGACTAATCTTTTCCTTGTATCCTGTTCTCTTCACTCTCCCTTGCTCCCGAAGGGATGAGACCAGTGGAGTAGCTTAGATGGCTGCTCACAGGCTTTTAAGACCCCAGACACTACTCACCAAGGTAGAATGTAAAGCATTGTCTTTATAAGCTGTGTCATGCCAATTGAGCTAGATGTTCCCCGAGACCATGGTTCCCACAGCTCTCCACCCAGCAATTCAGTCCCTCAGGGAGTTTGGATGTGTATATGGGGCTTCCGTGACCTTTCCTTGTACAAGTTGTGCTAGTTTCCCCTGTATTGTGTACTGTCTCACCCTTCACCCAAGATACCACTTAGCTATTGCTTATTTAGTATTCACCGCCCCCCCCCCCCCCATCTCTGGTAACCAGCAACGATTGTTGCATTTTGTGTGTGAACTTTTTCATGGGCTTTTACAATAGAGGTCTCATACAATATTTGTCCTTTTGTGATTGACTTATTTCACTCAGCATAATGTCCTCCACTTTCATCCATGTTATGAGATGCTTCACAGATTCATCATTGTTCTTTCTCGTTGCATAGTACTCCATTGTGTGTATGTACCATAGTTTGTTTATCCATTCATCTGTTGATGGGCATCTAGGTTGTTTCCATCATTTTGCTATTGTGAACAATGCTGCCATGAACATAGGTGTGCATATGTCTATTTGAGTGACGACTCTTATTTCTCTAGGATATATTCCTAGGAGTGGGATTGCTGGATCGAATGGTATGTCTATTTCTAGCTTTCTGAGGAAGCACCGTATCATTTTCCAAAATGGTTGTATCATTTTGCATTCCCACCAGCAGTGCATAAGAGTTCCGATCTCCCCGCAGCCCCTCCAACATTTGTTATTTCCAGTGTTTTTGATTCGTGCCAGTAATGCCGGGGTGAGATGGTATCTCATTGAGGTTTTAATTTGCATTTCTCTAATGGCTAGTGATCATGAGCATTTCCTCATGTATCTGTTGGCCATTTGGATGTCTTCTCTGGTGAAGTGTCTGTTCATTTCGTTTGCCCATTTTTTAATAGGATTATTTGTCTTTTTGTTGTAGAAGTGTTGGATTTTCTTGTAGATTATGGAGATTAGACCTTTGTCTGACTTGTACTGTCCAAAAATTTTTTCCCAGTCTGTAGGTTTTCTTTTTACTCTTTTGGTGAAGTCTTCTGAAGAGCATAGGTGTTTGATTTTTAGAAGATCCCAGTAATCTAGTTTATCTACTGGGGTTTGTGTGTTGATGGTTATGGTTTGTGTCCTGTTAATGCCATGTATTAAGGCCTGAAGTGTTGGTCCTATTTTTTCCTCTATGAACTTTATAGTTTTAGGCTTTATATTCAGGTCTTTGATCCATTTTGAAGTAGTTTTTGTATACGGTGTGAGGTATGTGTCCTGTTTCATTTTTGGCAAATGGATATCCAGTTTTGCCAGCACCATTTGTTAAAAAGACTGTCTTTTCCCCATTTGATGGACTTTGGGCCCTTGTCGAAGATCAGGTGACTGTAAGTGGATGGATTTACATCTGGGTTCTCAATTCTGTTCCATTGGTCAATGTATCTGTCGTTGTACCAGTACCAGGCTGTTTTGACTACTGTAGCTGTATAGTAGGTTCTGAAGTCAGGTAGTGTGAGTCCTCCAACTTTATTCTTCTTCTTCAGTAGTGCTTTACTTATTCGGGGCTTCTCCCCTTTCCATATAAAGTTAATGATTAGTTTTTCCATCTCTTTGAAGAATGTTGTTGGTATTTGGATTGGGATTGTGTTGTATTTGTAAATTGCTTTGGGTAGAATTGTCATTTTCACAATGTTGAGTCTGCCTATCCATGAGCATGGTATGTTTTTCTATTTATGTAGATCCCTTTGGGTTTCATGCAGGAGTGTTTTGTAGTTTTCTTTGTATAGGTCTTTTACATTCCTGGTCAGATTTATTCTTAAGTATTTTATCTTTTTAGGGGATTTCCTTTTCATCGTTCTCCTTATTGGTGTATAGGAATCCAACTGATTTTTGAATGTTTATCTTGTATCCTGCTACTCTGCTGACTCTTTCTATCAGTTCCAGTAGATTTCTCGTGGAGTCTTTAGGGTTTTCTATGTATAGTATCATATCATCTGCAAACAGGGGCAGTTTAACTTCTTCATTACCAATTTGGATGCCCTTTATTTCTTTTTCTTGTCTTATTGCTCTAGCTAGAACTTCCAGTACAACGTTAAATAGGAGTGGTGATAAAGGGCATCCTTGTCTTGTTCCTGTTTTCAAGGGGAATGTTTTCAGCCTCTCTCCATTAAGAATGATGTTGGCCATTGGTTTTGCATAGATGCCCTTTATTATGTTGAGAAATTTCCCTTCTATATCTATGTTATTGAGAGTTTTTATCAGGAAGGGGTGTTGGACTTTGTCAAATGCCTTTTCTGCATCAATTGAGATGATCATGTGATTCTTTTCTTTCCTTTTATTTATGTGGTGGATTACGTTGATTGATTTTCTAATGTTGAAACACCCTTGCATACCTGGTATGAATCCTACTTGGTCGTGGTGTATTATTTTTTTGATATGATACTGAATTCTATTGGCTAGAATTTTGTTCAGAATTTTTGCATCTATATTCATGAGAGATATTGGTCTGTAATTTTCTTTTTTTGTGACATCTTTGCCTGGTTTTGGTATCAGCATTATGCTGGCTTCATAGAATGAGTTTGGAAGTGTTGCTTCCTCTTCTATGCTCTGAAATAGCTTGAGTAGTACTGGTACAAGCTCTTCTGGAAATGTTTTGTAGAATTCTCCAGTGAAGCCATCTGGGCCAGGGCTTTTGTTGGTTGGGAGTTTTTTATTATTACCTTTTCAATCTCTTCTCTTGTTATGGGTCTGTTCAGATTTTCAACATCACTTTGTTGTAGTTTGGGTAGGTCTTGTGTTTCTAGAAATTTATCCATTTCCTCTAGGTTTTCAAATTTGTTGGAGTATAGTTTTTCATAATATTCTGTTATAATCCTTTTTATTTCAGTTGGGTCTGTTGTAATGTCCCCCATTTCATTTCTTATTTGGGTTATTTGTGTCCTCTCCTGTTTTTCTTTTGTCAGTCTGGCCAGTGGTTTGTTGATTTTGTTGATTCTTTCAAAGAACCAACTTTTGGTTTTGTTGATTCCTTCTATTGTTTTTCTGTTCTCTATTTCATTTATTTCTGCTCTGATCTTTACTATTTCCTTTCTTCCAGTGGTTGTGGGCTTTTTTTGCTGTTCTCTTTCTATTTGTTTGAGTTGTGTAGTTAATGTTTTGATTTTGCCCCTTTCTTCTTTTTTGATATGTGCATCTATTGCTATAAATTGTCCTCTGAGAACTGCCTTTGCTGTGTCCCAAAGGTTTTGGTATGACGTGTTTTCATTCTCATTTGATTCTAGGAATTTTTTTATTCCATCTCTGATTTCTTCTATTACCCACTGATGTGTAAGCAGGGTATTACTCAGTTTCCATGTAATTGATTATTTTTCCTTGCTCTTTCTATTGTTAATTTCTATCTTGATGGCATTGTGGTCAGAGAAGATACTTTAAATTATCTCAACGTTTTGGATCTTGTTGAGGATTTCTCTGTGGCCTAAGATGTGGTCTATTCTGGAGAACGTTCCATGTGCATTGGAAAAGAATGTGTACTTTGCAGTGGTTGGATGGAGTGTTCTATATATGTCTATGAGGTCAAGTTGGCTGATTGTGCCCTTTAGGTCTTCTGTATCTTGGCTGGGTTTCTTCTTAGTTTTTCTGTCCTTTACTGAGAGTGGTGTGTTGAAGTCTCCTACTATTATTGTGGAACTGTCAATTTCTCTTTTCAGTGTTGTTAGAGTTTGTTTTATGTATTTTGGAGCTCAGTCACTGGGTGCGTCGATGTTTATTATGGTTGTGTCTTCATGATGGATCGTCCTCTTAATCATTATATAGTGTCCTTCTTTTCTTTTTTGGTAGATTTCGTTTTAAAGTCTATTTTATCTGAGATTAGAATTGCCACTCCTGCTCTTTTTTGGTAGTTATTAGCTTGATATATTTTTTCCCAACCTTTGACTTTTAATAAATTCACATCTTTGTTTCTAAGGTGTGTCTCTTGTAGACAGCATATTGATGGATCCTGGTTTTCTTATCTATTCTGTCACTCTCCATCTCTTTATGGGTGCATTGAGTCCATTTACATTCAGTGTATTTTTTGATAGATGTGAGTTTGTTGCTGTCATTTTGTAGTGCTTTTATTTGAGGTGCTGAAGTTTTCTTTGTTCTTCTTACTCTCTTGTGCTGAGTTACTTTTGTTTGTGGATTTTTTTTTCATTTCTTTTGTTTTTGTAGGTTTTGTTTGTGCTGAGACTTTATGTTTTTCCTCTTTTTTAAAATGAGTATGTTTGTTAACTTTCTTTGTGGTTACCATGAATTTTACCCTTATCTTTCTAAGTTTGAAGCAGTCTACCGTTACTTGGTATCGCCTTGCCTTCCTCTCCTTTAGAACATTCTACACCTATGCCGTTTATTCCGTCTTTTATTGTTTTGATGTTGTTGTCATTTACTGATTAACTGCTCTGATTTCCTGTTGTATTTCTTTTGGTTTTGGATAGTCCTCGAGAGTTCATTTCCTAGACGGGTATCTGGCTGGTACAATCCTGCGTCCTTGATTCTGCCTGTGAGCTGAAGCTGTTTGTCCTCAGATCGAAGAACTCCCTTTAATAATTCTTGTAAGTTTGGTTTGACTTTTACATATTCCCTTAGTTTCTGTTTATCTGGAAATGACCTAATTTCACCATCAAATTTGAATGAGAGTTTTGCAGGATATATTATTCTTGGCTGGCAATTTTTTTCTTTCAAGATTTTGTATATGTCATCCCATTGCCTTCTTGCCTGCATGGTTTCTGCCAGATAATCTGAGCTTAGTCTTATTGTTTCTCCTCTGTATGTGACTTCTTGTTTTTCACGAGCTGCTCTCAGGATTCTTTGTTTGTCTTTTGTTTTGGCGAGTGTGAATATGATATGCCTTGGTGATTTTCTTTTGGGGTCTCTTCTATATGGGGTTCGTTGAGCTTCTTGAATGGCCAGCTTTTCATCTTTCTTGATATTGGGGAAGTTTTCTGTCAGCAGGTCCTCAATGATCCTCTCTGTGTTTTCTGTTTTCTCCCCCTGTTCTGGAATTCCAATCACTCTCAAATTTTTGCTTTTAATTGTATCCCACATAACTCTCAGGGTCTCTTCATTTTTCTTTGTTCTTTTTTCTGACTTTTCCTCAAACAGAGTTGTATCCAAGTGTTTGTCTTCAATTCCACTGATCCTGTCTTCCACCATTTCAAATCTGCTTCTCAGCCCTTCTATGACACCGTCCATTTCTGAAATCTTGTTGTTTATCTTTTGGATTTCTAATTGTTGTCTTTGTATAATTTCTAGTTGTGTATTTATTTTGGCATTTTGTTCCTGAATTATCTTCCTGAATTCTTCCAATTTTTTGTCTGTATTTTCCATGAATTTGTCTATTTTTTCCTCATGTTTGTCAACTTTTTGCCTTAGTTCTTGGAGAATTGTGAGTATTAAAGGTTTAAATTCCCTATCAGGTGTTTCTAGTACATTTTCTTCCACAGGAGAGTCATCTGGTGTTTTATTTTGGATGCCTACTGGAACCATCCTGTCCTGTTTTTGTAAATGTTTTGATATTGTCTGCTGTTTTCAGGGCATTCAGTAGTTATTTTTCTCATTTATTGATTGTAGATTTGTTTGTTTCATCCCTTTTTTTTTTTTTTTAATTTGACTATGTCTGAGCAGGCGGACTGTGTGTTCTTTGTCATTCTTTGCTTGTCTGTGTGCTTAATACTTTTCACCTCCTTCTCCAACTGGCAGGGTCAGTCACTCAGATATGGTATGGCAGGGCAGGTCTAGCTGAAGAGGAGTTACTGGGATGGGTTGTTTGTGGCATTTACTACAGCCACCAGAGTGGTTCGGTAATCAGTGCAGGGCAGGTTCTAGTAGGCCGTGCCTGTGCTGCTTGGTGGTGTGATGTTAAGCGCACAGTGCAGGTAGGCAGGATGCAGTGGGGTGATTGCTATGTGTGGAGCTAAGATGGATATGGGAGAGAGGAGAGAGGAACAGGAGCCAAAAACATACAAACGAACAAAAAAGAATGCTAGGGGAGCTTGCTGTTGAAGTGGAGGGATGAGAGACTACGAAATGAAAAAAAACAGAAAGGAGAAGGGGATGAAAAGAAAAGAATGAATAAATAAAAATCAGAAAGGTTAAAGAACTGCAAAGTTCCCAGGGATCCCACTGGTGCAGCTATGAGGTCTGGGGAAGTCGCTCTCAGGTGTTGTAGTACAGCCTGGCTAGAAGGCGTAGAGGTATACAACGCCAGGTATTCAGGGAACAGAAAGAGAAGGAAGATATAGAGAGACGAGAAACTGAGCAATGAAGAAAGACAAAAAGGGAAAAAGAGGGAAAAGAAAACAAAACCAATTTAAAAAAAGAAAAGAACAAGAAAGGCCCCCCCAAAAACAAAAAACAATGAAAAAAGAAATGCTCTCAGGGATCCCTCTGCACATCTGTGGAAGTCGAAGGGGAGTCTCCTTGCCATGCAGCTCTGCCTGGCCAGAAAGGGCACCCATCTCAAGAAAAGGGAAAGAAAACAAACGAACAAAAGCTCCGGGATCCCACCAGTGTGGTAGCCCAGACCGGGAAGCAGCTCCACACTCCAATGGAGCACCGCAGCTCCTCAGGAAGAAGCAAAGATGGCGCACAGAGCCAGGCACTTGAACAAAAGGAGGGGGAGACAGCAAGAGGTAAGTAAGAAATCAAAAGAAACAGAAAAAAAAAAAAAAAGCAACACCAGCAGCCAACAAATGGCACTCAGAGAGCCAGCTGGTGCGGGCTGGTGTTTCTGGACAAGAGACTGTCCATGGGAAGCAGAGGGGGCCGAGCGTGGGTGAAGAGGGTAGAGAGAGGGAAAGCGTATATCACAAATTACCGGTGCTCTGCAGCCCCTCAGGAAGAAGCAAAGATGGCGCATGGAGTCAGGCACTCGAGCGAAAGGAGGGGGAGATGGCAAGAGGCAAGGAAGAAATCAAAAGAAGCAGAAAAAAGCAACACCAGCAGCCAACAAATGGCACCCGGAGAGCTGCCCTCTTGGGTGTGTGGAATCCAAGCAGCCGGCGCTTCCCGGTCAAGAGACCGTGGCCGAGGGAAGCAGAGACCAAGCCGGGGTGAAGAAGGGTGGGGGGTGGGAAAGCGCACACTGCAAATTACCGGTTGTTTTGTCTCCCACTGGATGCTCTGTGAGGCTGCTTTCTCTTACCCCCATTTGTTGGTCTCCGATAGGATTCCAAGATGGTGGATCCGCGCAGCATTAGCTGGTAGGGGACCTCTACATGAATCTCTCCTTGCTCTCCGTTCTCTGTCAGTTTTCTCACTCCATTTGGTGCTTGCCTGAGTTCTTTATCTCTTCATTTGATGTTTTAGGGTTTCAGGATTGTTGTATTCTCTGTTCGGCTTAGTTTTTCAGATCTTTGCTGTGGAGGGACAGCGTGGTGCTTCTGCCGAGAGCGCCATTTTGCCAGAACTCCTCGACGTTTTTTTTTTTTGGTGAAAATATACATAGCCAAAGATACACCATTTCAAAAATTTCTACATGCACAGTTCAGTGACATGGACTATGCTCTTCCAATTGTGCTGCTATTCTCACTTTAGATGAAGGTTTACAGAATAGTTTCTCATTAAACAGTCTACATGTTGCCCTATGACGATGGTTAACAACCTCACAACACATCAACAATAACCTTACTCAACCTTGGGTTCCCTATCACCAGCTTTCCTGTCCCCTTCTGCCTTCTAGTCCTTGTCCTTGGACTGCTGTGCCTCATTAGTCCTGTTCTGTTTTATGGGGCTGTCCAATCCCCGGCTGAACGGTGAACCTTGGAAGTGACTTCACCACTGAGCTAAAAAGGTGTCTGGGGACCATACTCTAGGGGTTTCTCCAGTCTCCTTTAGGCCAGTAAATCTGGTCTTTTTTTTTTTTGTGAGTTAGAATTTTGTTCTACATTATTCTCCAGCTCTGTCCAGAACCCTTTGTTGTGATCCCGGTCAGAGCATTCAGTGGTGGTAGCTGGCACCCTCTAGCTGTGCTGGACTTAGTCTGGTGGAGGCCTTGGTAGCTGTGGTCCATTAGTCCTTCCGACTAATCTTTTCCTTGTATCCTGTTCTCTTCACTCTCCGTTGCTCCCGAAGGGATGAGACCAGTGGAGTAGCTTAGATGGCTGCTCACAGGCTTTTAAGACCCAAGACGCCACTCACCAAGGTAGAATGTAGAACACTGCCTTTATAAACTGTGTTATGCCAGTTGAGCTAGATGTTCCCCGAGACCATGGTTCCCACAGCCCTCCGCCCAGCAATTCAGTCCCTCAGGGAGTTTGGATGTCTATATGGAGCTTCCATGACCTTTCCTTGTACAAACTGTGCTGGTTTCCCCAGTATTGTGTACTGTCTCACCCTTCACCCAAGATACCACTTATCTATTGCCTATTTAGTATTTCCCCCCCACCCCTCCCATCCCTGGTAACCAACAAAGATTGTTGCATTTTGTGTGTGAACTTTTTCATGGGCTTTTACAGAGGTCTCATACAACATTTGCCCTTTTGTGATTGACTTACTTCACTCAGCATAATGTCCTCCACTTTCATCCATGTTATGAGATGCTTCACAGATTCATCATTGTTCTTTCTCATTGCATAGTACTCCATTGTGTGTATGTACCATAGTTTGTTTATCCATTCATCTGTTGATGGGCTTCTAGGTTGTTTCCATCTTTTTACTATCGTGAACAGTGCTGCCATGAACATAGGTGTGCATATGTCTATTCGAGTGACGACTCTTATTTCTCTAGGATTTATTCCTAGGAGTGGGATTGCTGGATCGTATGGTATGTCTATTTCTAGCTTTCTAAGGAAGCACCGTATCATTTTCCAAAATGGTTGTATCATTTTGCATTCCCACCAGCAGTGCGTAAGAGTTCCGATCTCTCTGCAGCCCCTCCAACATTTGCTATTTCCAGTGTTTTTGATTCGTGCCAGTAACGCTGGGGTGAGATGGTATCTCATTGTGGTTTTAATTTGCATTTCTCTAATGGCTAGTGATTGCGAGCGTTTCCTCATGTGTCTGTTGGCTGCTTGAATGTCTTCTTTGGTGAAATGTCTGTTCATTTCCTTTGCCGATTTTTAAATAGGATTATTTGTCTTTTTGTCGTAGAGGTGTTGGATTTTCTTGTAGATTATGGAGATTACACCTTTGTCTGACTTGCACTGTCCAAAAGTTTTTTCCCAGTCTGTAGGTTCTCTTTTTACTCTTTTGGTGAAGTCTTCTGAAGAGCATAGGTGTCTGATTTTTAGAAGATCCCAGTTATCTAGCTTATCTTCTGGGGCTTGTGTGTTGATGGTTATGGTTTGTATCCTGTTAATGCCGTGTATTAAGACCTGTAGCGTTGGTCCTATTTTTTCTTCTATGAACTTTATAGTTTTTGGCTTTATATTTAGGTCTTCAATCCATTTTGAATTAGTTTTTGTATATGGCATGAGGTATGGGTCCTGTTTCATTTTTTTGCAGATGGGTATCCAGTTTTCTTGGAGGACTTTTGCTTAAAGTGAATACTTTGATCTTTCATGTCCTGGTTTAATGTTTCTATGCTATTGTTTAAGGCACCCTGGTGGCACAGTGGTTAAGTCCTCAGCTGCTAACTAAAAGGTTGGCAGTTCAAGCCCACCAGCCACTCCCTGGGAGAAAGATGTAGCAGTCTGCTCCCATAAAGATTACAGCCTTGGAAATCTTACGGGGCAGTTCTACCCTGTCCTATGGAGTTGCTATGAGTAAGAATTGACTCAACGACAATGGGTATGCCATTGTTTGTGGACCGTATACACTTGTTTCAGTGCTAATGTGCCCTATAGATACTGTGACCACAGTTTCTGAATCAAATATTGAAATAGAGATATATTTACAGAAACAATGGTTGTGGCAGAATTCTGAGCATGGGGCTTGCACTCCTCCAAGCCCAGATTTGAGCCATCATTCTTCCTTGTGATGGTGTGCAAACTATTTCACCTCTGTTTATAAGCTGGGGATAATAATAATACCTACCACAAAAAGTTACAGTAAAGATTATATTTAAAATGCAGATTGAGAACTTAGTATGGGGCCAGTACACAGCAAACATGCACTATATATATGTTAGATTCTGCAATCAACATCTTCAGCATCATCAGCATCACCAACAGCATCATTTCATGGAAAAATCCAAAGCAAATGCCCAGCAATGGTTAAGGCTCTGGTGCCAGACAGCCTGAGGTGGAATCCTTGCTCTAGTACTTACCAGCTCTGTGACTTTGAGGAACTCACTTAACCCCTCTGTACCTCAACTTTCTCATCTGCAGGATAGGGGTGATAATGATAATATTTATGGCACAAGGTTGTGAGGAGTTAACACATATGATGTACTTAGAACAGTGCCAGACACACACACAAAAAAAACAAAACCAGTTGCCATCAAATCTATTCTGACTTATGGTGATCCCATGTGAGTCAGAGTAGTACTGCTCCATAGGGTTTTCATGGTTGTGGCCTTTTGGAAGAAGATCGCCAGGCCTTTCCTCGGATGTGTCTCTGGGTGAGTCTCAACTACCAACTTTTCAGTTAGTAGTCCAGTGATTAATCGTTTGCACCAATCAGGGACTCCTTGCCTGACACATGGCTGTTGTTGTGTGCCATGGAGTTGATTCCAACTCATAGCAAGCTGTAAGGCAGAGTAGCATGCCCTGTAGGGTTCCTAGGCTGTAATTTTTACAGAAGCAGATTGCTAGGTCTTTTGTCCCGTGTAGCTACTGGTCGGTTCAAACTACCAACCTTTCGGTTAGCAGCTGAACACTTAAACCGTTGTACCACCAGGGATCCTTCCGACACGTAGTATATGCTGTATAAGTATTAGCCATTATTATTATGATCTTTATTTAAATCTATCACGGTGCATGCAGAAAACAAAGGGCACACTCAAATTGGGTTACTAGAGAAGTGTTTAATAGAGTGTTTAAAACATTTGTAACAAGACAGGGCCCATGGGATAATGCAGCACCCCCAGGCTAGCAACAGCAAGGAGCTGTTACCACCCCAAGCATGCAGGGGGGAAGAGCAGGAGTGGTTTCCAGACCCTTGACGCAGAGGGAGAGATTTGTGGAAAGGGAGCCTGGCAGGGGCTGAGGACACATACAACCCCTGACTACCTGGGATAGAGGCAGTCCAGGAGACAATTCCCCACCTCACCCTGCATCTGTGCACACCTCCCACTGGCTGGGCCGACTAAAGCCAGCAAGCAAGGGAACCCGCTGATGCCGTCCTTAGGGGTCAGCAGCCCCCAGGGCCCAGAGCATGGTGGAGAGCCGGATTCAGTTGCCAGTGTCATCGTTACTTTCCGAATTCCTGTGATTCAGGTTGTTTTTCTCAGCAGCCAGCTTGGCTGATCTGCCTTCTCCTTTCCTGGCTACCAAAGGAAGCAGATACAAAAGGACCTAGGTCCTCCAGGAACCCCCAATAAGTCTTAAGGACTGGTTCCCCCATGCATTATGTCCATAGTGGTGGCTGTTTCTCAAGCCTCCTCCAGAGAAGAGGGCCATGACTACACTTCACTTCTCATAGTCATATTCCTCTTGGCCAAACAAACGGGCAGCTGGCTGAAGTGACAATGCCCTGATGGTGGCAGAGGTCCCGTCCCTCCCTGAGCCCCACAGTGGAAGCAACACTCACAGAGCCCTGCTGGGAAATACAACACTCATCCACTAACACAGTCAACACCTTTGCCTTCTGCCCAGGAGAGAGAATTGCTGCTGCTGTGTGCTGGGCAAAGTCCAATCACCTGGTAACAGCAAAGGGGTGCAACGAGAGGAGAGGAGAGAAAGAAAAACAAACGTGAGATTAAATGCCCATGTGCCTCACCTGTGTAAACTGAGCAATCAAAACAGGAGAGGCCAGTGAGTGTGTCAAACTGTTGTACAATCAGCTGTCATGGTTATCTCAGATAACCAACTATCCATTTCCAAAAGTACCTACTTGTTCAGTGATTTCTAAGTCACTTAACCAGAGTCTCAGTTTCCTCCCTATAAAATGGGCTAACAATCTGGAAGAGTTGATGATGTGATTGTGAAATATGTATGCACTATAGGGTAGCTATGAGTCAGAACTGACTCAGTGGCAATGGGGTTTGTTTTTGTTTTTTTACATATACATAGCAGCCAAGTGTTCGGTGTTCTATGTATCTACCCAAAGAAGTGAAAGCAGGGGCTCAGACAGGTGCTTATACACCGGTGTTCCTTGCAGCATTGTTCACAATAGTCAAAAAGTGGAAAAAACCCAAGTGTCCATCAATAGATGAATGGATAAACAATGGAATAATACAATGGAATAGTATTCAGCCATAAAGAGAAATGATTGTCTGATACATGTTACGACGTGGATGAACCTTGAAAACATTATGCTTGAACCTTGAAAACATCATTCAATTTTTTGCCCATAGGATCCTTCAATATTTCAACTCGAGGCTTGAATTTTTTCTTCAGTTCTTTCAGCTTGAGAAATGCCAAGTGCGTTCTTCCTTTTTGGTTTCCTAACTCCAAGTCTTTGCACATTTCATTATAATACTTTACTTGGTCTTCTCAAGCAGACCTTTGAAATTTTCTGTTCAGCTCTTTTACTTCATCATTTCTTCCTTTCACTTTAGCTACTCGATGTTCAAGAGCAAGTTCCAGAGTCTCTTCTGACATTCTTTTTTTTGTGCTTTAGATGAAGGTTTACAGAGAAAATTAGTTTCTCATTAATTAATGTACATATTGTTTTGTGACACTGTTTGCCAATCACAGAACATGTCAACACTCTCCCCTTGTTAACCTTGGATTCCCCATTACCAGCTTTCCTGTCCCCTCCTGCCTTCTCATTCTTGCCCATGGGCTGGTGTGCCAATTTAGTCTCATTTTTTTTTATGGGCCTGTCTAATCTTTGGCTGAAGGGTAAACCTTAGGAGTGACTTCAGTACTGAGTTAAAAGGGTGTCCGGGTCCATACTCTTGGAGTTTCTCCAGTCTCTGTCAGACCAGTAAGTCTGGTCTTTTTTGTGTGTTAGAAATTTGTTCTACATTTTTTTCCAGCTCTCTCTGGGACTTTGTATTGTGATCCCTGTCAGAGCAGTCAGTGATGGTAGCTGGGCACCATCTAGTTGTGCTGAACTCAGTTTGTTGGAGGCTGTGGTAGTTGTGGTCCTTTAGTCCTTTGGACTAATCTTTCCCTCATGTCTTTGGTTTTCTTCATTCTCCCTTGCTGCAGACAGGGTAGAACCAGTGGAGTATCTTAAATGGCCACTCACAAGCTTTTAAGACCCTAGATGCCACTCACTAAAGTAGGATGTAGAACATTTTCTTTATAAACTATGTTATGCCAGTTGAGCTAGATATCCCCCACTGACATCCATTTTGGTCTTTTGTTTCTTTCCTGTCTTTTAAATAACTTTTGTTTTCTTCGTGTATGATTTCCTTTATTTCATCCCACAACTCGTCTGGTCTTCTGTCATTAGTGTTCAATGCATCAGATCTATTCTTGAGATGTTGTGTTGTTGTTGTTAGGTGCCATCAAGTTAGTTCCAACTCGTAGCCACCCTATGTACAACAGAACAAAACACTGCCTGGTCCTGCACCATCCTCACAATCGTTATGCTTGAGACCATTGTTGCAGCCACTGTGTCAATCCATCTCGTTGATGGTCTTCCTCTTTTTGCTGACCCTCTGCTTTACCAAGCATGATGTCCTTCTCCAAAGACTGATTCCTTCTGATAATATGTCCAAAGTATGTGAGACGAAGTTTTGCCATCCTTGCTTCTAAGGAGCATTCTGGTTGTATTTCTTCCAAGACAGATTTGTTAGTTCTTTTGGCAGCCCATGGTATATTCAATATTCTTCACCAACACCACTATTCAAAGGGGTCAACTCTTCAGTCTTCCTTTTTCATTGTCCAGTTTTCCCATGCATATGAGCCAATTGAAAACATCATGGCTTGGGTCAGGCACACTTTAGTCTTCAAGGTGACATCTTTGCTTTCCAACACTTTAAAGAGGTCTTTTGCAGCAGATTCGCCCAATGAAATGCATCTTTTGATTTCTTGACTGCTGCTTCCATGGGTGTTGATTGTGGATCCCAGTAAAATGAAACTCTTGGCAACTTCAATCTTTTGGCAAACAAAGTTGTGTCATCTGCATATTGCAGGTTGTTAATGAGTCTTCCTCCAATCCTGATGCTTCATTCTTCTTGAGACGGTCTCTAAATTTAGGGAGGATATACTTAAGGACGTACTTTGGTTCTCATGGGCTTGTTTTAGTTTTCTTCGGCTTCAACTTGAACTTGCATGTGAGCAATTAATGGTCTGGTCTGCAGACAGCCTCTGGCTGTGTTCTGACTGATGATTTTGAGCTCCTCCATTTTCTCTTTCCACAGATGTAGTCTATTTAATTCCTGTGTATTCCACCTGGTGAGGGCCATGTGTATAGTTGCTGTTTATGTTCTTGAAAAAAGGTATTTCCAATGAATAAGTCATTGGTCTTGCAAAATTCTATCATGCAAACTCCCGAGTGGTCTCTATCACCAAAGCCATATTTTCCAACTACCCACCCTTCTTCTTTGTTTCCAACCTTCACATTCCAATCACCAGTAATTATCAATGCGTCTTGATTGCATGTTTGATGAATTTCAGACTGCAGAAGTTGGTAAAAATCTTCAATTTTTTCATCTTTGGCATTAGTGGTTGGTGTATAAATTTGAATAACAGTCGTATTAACTGATCTTCCTTGTAGATATATGGATATTATCCTATCACTGACAGTGTTGTATTTCAGGCTACATCTTGAAATGTTCTTAGTGAGTGTACTGAGTGTCACTGAATTATACACTTAAAATGGTTAAAATGGTAAATATTTTGTTACATACATATTTACCACAATTTTTTTTTTAATGTTGGACTAGCAAGACTTGCAAAGACTTCTGGATGGGATCAGATGGTATAACAGCACCTGGAGAAAAGCCTGCCACTAAGTCATCTAAGGATGCTGGGTAAAACATAATACACTGTAATCAACGCCATTGAGATAGAAATTACCTACAGTAAAATGCACCCATTTAAAGTGTACAGCTTCATGAATTTTGACTAATGTACACACCTGTGTAGCCACCACCACAATCAAGATTTAGAATATTCCCATCACCCTAAAAGCTCCCTCATGCTGCCTTTGACGTCAGCCCCCCATTCCTGCATCCAGGCAACCACTGATCTGCTTTCTGTCTTACAGGTTATATTTGCCTGTTCAGTAATTTTCTATTATTGAATCATATAGTATGTGCTCTTTTATGTTGGCTTCTTTCACTCACCATAATGTTTTTGAGATCCGTTGATGTGTTGATCAGTATCTGTTCCTTTTTATTATATTCTATTGTATGGATGGACCACATTTGTCCACCTGTTGGTGGACACTTAGGTTGTCTCCAGTGTTTGGCTATTATGAATAAAGCTGCCATAAACATTCATATACAAGTCTTTGTGTGGACGTAGGCTTTCATTTAATCCTGGGTAAATACCTGGAGGGGAATTGCTGGATCATCTGACCCTGGTGGCACAGTGGTTAAGTGCTTGTCTGCTAACGGATAGCAGTTCAAACCCATCAGTCACTCCATGGGAGAAAGGTGTGGCAGTCTACTTCTGTAAAGATTTCAGCCTAGGAAACATTATAGGGAAGTTCTACTCTGTCCTATAGGGTCACTATGGGTCAGAATTGACTCAACAGCAACGAGTCTTTCACAAGTAATAAGTTACCAGATTGTTTCTACAAGCAGTGTGGGTGTGGCCCCACACCCTCACCGGCTCTTGGCTTCATCAGTCTTTTTGATTATAGTCATTCTAGTGAGTATGTAGTAATATCATTAGGGCTTTAATTTGCATTTTCCTAATGACTATTGATGTCTAACACATGTAAATGGATGAATAAATTCTAAAGAAATAAAGGGAAAGCCCAGGAGCCAGAGAAGAGGCAGCCAGAGTCAGGGAGGAGGCATGTAAGACGTCCCTGCAGAAGCTCTTGGGGCCTGGGCGCTATTGGTGTCCTTTATTGGCCCAAGAGGGCCTCAAGTCCTTGCCAGGTGGGGAATTGGAATTGACACTCCCTGTATCAATAGGGGGAGAAGACAGGGTGATGCAGTGGTTAAGACCTTGGCTGCTAACTGAAAGGTCAGCGGTTAGAACCCACCAGCCACTCCAGGGGAGAAGCGTGTGGCAATCTGCTTCTGTAAAGATTACAGCACTGGAAACCCTATGGAGCAGTTCTACTCTGTCTTGTAGGGTAGCTATGAGTCAGAATGGACTCCATGGCAACTGGTTTGATTTTTTTGGGTATACATTGGGATCTGGTAGGACCATACCCTAGGGGAAGGGTTCTAAGAAAACTCTGCCCACTGGCCCAGGGAGACCACACAGAAGTTTGTCTCCGCTCCGTACATTAAAAAAAAAAAAGATTGATAATGAAATGAGCATTAATTTACACTGTTGAGGGCATATTGTTGTTAGCAGCCCCCATTCATGGTGACCCCATGTGGCATATACTTTGCTATAAACTTCTGGAATGGCAAAGTTATATTAATATTATTAATATTCATGTTGTTAACACAATATTATTAGAATATATTTAACATCTAAACACGTATGCTCATATTTGTTTGGAATTTTTGGAAGAATGTAGCAGAAAGTAACTTAAGATAGGTTAAGCAAAATATTAAGGAAGACCAAAGAAGAATTGAAGCCTTTGAACTGTGGTGTGGGAGAAGAATACTGAATATACCATGGACTGCTGAAAGAACAAACAAAACTGTCTTGGAAGAAGTACAGCCAGAACGCTCCTTAGAAACGACGATAGTGAGACTTCACCTTACGGTACCTTGGACATCTTATCAGGAGGGACCAGTTCCTGGAGAAGGACATCATACTTGGGAAAGTAGAAGGTCAGTGAAAAAGAGGAAGATCCTCAACGAGATGGGTTGCCAAAGTGGCTGCAACTATGGGCTCAAACACAGCAAAGATTATGAGGATGGCGCAGGACTGGGCAGTGTTTGGTTCTGTGTTGTACATAGGGTTGCTATGAGTCGGAACGGACTCGACAACATCTAATAACAACAAAGCAAAATAATAATAATTTAAAATAATAATAACAATAATAGAATAATAATAAATGGGAAAGGCTGTCCGATACCCCAGATAATGCCAGATCAATCATCATATTGACCTCTCCCAGAAACCAGGACCAGTCATTATCAGGCCATCAGAATCCAATAGCTTCTCCATGTCTAAACTTGGGCTTCCATCTTCTTACCTTGCATTCATCCATCTCTCCGTGCTCATATATGCCCTGAGCACCTGTCACATGATGACAGAACATACAGGTAGTGTCCGACTTACGATGGGGTTTTGTTCTGACAACTACGTCATAAATCAGTTCTAACATAAGTCAAACACTTCATTTCGAATTAGCAACTAATGTTTCTTATGGTATGAAGTGCTGCACAAGATCACTCCATAGGCCTGGTCTACAATGGAGTCAGCGTCAGTGCCACAACAATGAAATTGGAGTCATAAGGGATGTTGGGCACGTGCTCAGTTCAATTGTCATATTATCGTTAGAGCTGAACATTGCCCAGCTTTCTCTCTGTTATGACTCCCGACACCAACACTGACTTTATTGTTAAAAAAACCAAACCCATTGCCATCGAGTTGATTCCGACTCATAGTGACCCTACAGGACAGAGTAAAACTGTCCCATGGGGTTTCCAAAGAGAGGCTTGTGGATTTGAACTGCCGACCTTTTTGGTTAGCAGCCATAGCTCTTAACCACATAGACCAGGCCATAGTCTGATATACAGCAGTGTTTTGAACGGTAAATCATAAAATTGAGTATCTTCGAGTGAACATCTGAGAATTATAACATCAGCAAATTACACGCTGCAATATTCTATGCAGTACATATTACTAACAATAAGATGTACAGAAATAATTAAAAAGGACAGTCATAAATGTGGTTTGTTGTAACTCAAATATGTCATAAGTCAGAGACTATCTGTATAGCACTGTGGCTAACCATATGAGAAGCAGTGTCAGACAGACCTGGGTTCAAATCCTGGCTCTGCTTCTTTCTAACAGTGTGCTCTTGGAAAAAATGTGTATTCTTCCTTTGTCTCAGTTTTTCTTATCTGAAAAATGGGGATAATCCTTGGGCTTGGATTATAGGGCTAGTGTGAGGGGATGACACAATAAATGTACAGTGCCTGGCATACAAAAAGCCTCAATAAGTGTTAGTTATTATTTTCTTGCAAGTGGCAGGCACTGGGTATGTTACAAATGAAATAGTAACAATCCCCTCCCCGTGGTGCTTTCAATCAAGAGACCATGCTAGGTTAAACCAAAGCATCTTTCAGTCTCAATTCCACAGGAGAATAAACAGAGAGTCCCTGATGGAGCAGGAAAAAGGCGGGGTGCAGAACTCAAATTCTAGTAAAAAGACCAGACTTAATAGTCTGACTGAGACTGGAGTAACCCTAGAAAGCATGGCCCCTGGATTCTCTATCAGCCCAGAACTAAAACCACTCATGACGCTAACTCTTCAGACAAAGATTAGACTAGACTATGGGACATAAAATGATACTCGTGAAGAGCGTGCTTCCTAGCTCAAGTAGATACATGAGACTAAATGGGCAGCTTCTGTCCGGAGGTGAGATGAGAAGGCAGAGAGGGTCAGGAGCTGGTTGAATGGACACGGGAAATCAGGGGTGGAAAGGAGGAGTGTGCTGTCACAGTATAGGGAGAGCAATTAGGGTCACATAACAATGTATGTATAAATTTTTATATGAGAGACTAACTTGAATTGTAAACTTTCACTTAAACTACAACAAAGGAGAGTAAAGGCTCTGACGTAACCACTTTGGATGAGACGACCTTCCCAATCCAATTGATTGTGGTTGGGGCAGTTTGGGGGCAGGGCGGAGGTAGTGATCCCACTGTACCAACATAGCTGTCAGACTCACTTTGATTCCCAAAGGAAAGGGTGGACATTTTTGGCTTGTAGGCAAGTAGACACTCCAAAAGGTGTCCACCATGGTAACCATTATCTCCCTGCATCCATTTCTAACCTAACCCTGACCTAGAGAGACAATTACACAAATGTTCAGAACAGCATTGTATCCGTTATCTATTGCCATGGTAATCCCAGGTAACAAATAAACACAAAAATGTCAGTGGCATATAACACTAAATTTGTGGCTCATACATCTGGGTCATTTGGGAGTCTACTAGATGGTGTTGCTGATCTTGACTTGCTCACATGTCTGGTGATTGACCGACTGACCTTGAAGGAACTAGGGCAACTTGGCTGTGTTCCACATGTACCTCATCCTCCGGGCAGCTAGCATGGGCATAGTCTCGTGGTAATAGCAGTAGTTCAAGATCAAGAAAGCCCAGTCACATAGGCGCCTTTCAAGCACCTTCTCACCAACATTCCATTGACCCAAAGCAAGCCACGTGACTGAGCCAGAGTTGAAGTGAGAGGGTACTATAAAGCTAATGGCAAAGGGTGGGGCTACAGGGAGGGGTGAAGAATTGGTGCCATTTTGGCAGCCTGTCACAAGCATAGTTTGTAACTGCATAAGATTTGAAATAACCCAAATGCCCATTCATGAGAAATAGGTTAAATAAATTACGCCACAACCATAGGATGACATCTATTTTAATTTCCTAAGGTCGCTATGAAACCCTGGTGGTGTAGTGGTTAAAAAGCTATGGCTGCTAACCAAAAGGTTGGCAGTTTGAATCCACCAGCTGCTCCTTGGAAATTCTATGGGACAGTTCTACTCTGTCCTATAGGGTTGCTATGAGTTGGAATCAACTCGATGGCAATGGTTTTTAGGGTCACTACGAATCGGAATCAACTCAACCACAACGGGTTTTGTTTTGTTTTCTTTTTGGTGGCTGTAACAAATTACTACAAACTTAGTGGCTTAAAATAACACAGGTTTATTCTCTGACAGTTACGAAGGGCAGAAGTCTGCAATGCGTTATGCTGGTCTGAAACCAAGGCTTCCTCCGGAAGCTCTAGGGGAGAATCCATCTTCTTGCCATTTCCATCTCCTAAAGCTGCATTCTTTCCATTCCTTGGCTCAAGGTGCCTTTCTCCATCTGCAAAGCCAGCAGTGTAGCATCTTCAAATCTCTCTCTCTGTCCCTCTGCTTCCATCGTCACATTGCCTTTTATCTCTCTGATCTCCTGCCTCCCTCTTATATAGTCCCATGTGATTACACTGTTCCCATCCAGATAATCCAGGTAATCTCCTATCTCAAGATCCTTAATCACATGTGCAAATGCCTTTTTGCCATACAAAGTAACATTCACATGTGGACATCTTGGGGAGCCATTATTCCAGCTACCACAGCAACCTCTGATATTGTAAAAATAAATGCATTAAAACCTCAAGATATCCAACATATCTATCAAGTAAATAAAGCAGGTAACAGAATGGTATATGTAGTAGGTTCCAGTTTTGAACAGTAATCATAATGTTGCATATTTATAGATGAAGATTTGAGAGGATTTATTACAAGCCACTAATATTGGTGATCTGTTAGTGAGAGATTAGCTGTGATCTTCACTTTCCATTTTTTGCATTTCTGAAGTGTCTTCTTTCTTTCAATGTGTATAACTTTTGCAGTTATAAAAAAAATAATAAAGTTTTAGATTCAAAGGAAGATGAAACAGTGCTCTTTAGTCAGCTTTGTTCAGGACAATGCTGTCTTTAGCCACTGAAGGTCCAACTCATGAGCCTTCAAAGCACACCAATTCCCTATAGCTAGGTGCATGCCCCCGTCCCCTGTGTTTATTGCCTTATGGAAAATAGGACTCTGAAGAACTGATAACAAAGGCAGTCCTCACTTTGCAAGGCCCCAGTGTACACGAATTTCAGTTACCACAGTTTAGTTAAATAACACCAGCCCCCAACAACATAGTTCACAATCAGCTACCATGGTATATTAACTATGAGTAATTGCATAAAGTACTAACTTGGGAGAAGTATAGCCTCAATGCTCCTTAGAGGCAAGGATGGCGAGACTGTTTCATGTACTTTGGACACGTTACCAGGAGGGATCAGCCCCTGGAGAAGGACATCATGCTTGGTAAAGTAGAGGGTCAGCGAAAAAGAGGAAGACCCTCAATTAGATGGATTGTCACAGTGGCCGCAACAATGGGTTCAAGCATAACAACAATTGTAAGGATGGCAAAGGACCAGGCAGTGTTTTGTTCTGTTGTACATAGGGTCACTATGAGTCGGAACTGACTCAACAGTGCCTAACAACAACAACTAACTTTGCAGTTAGGTCTTCAGTCCACATGTTGTTGTCAGCTGCTGTCGAGTCCACCCCCAAGTCATGATGACCCCATGCACAATGGAACGAAATGCTACCTGGTCCTGCGCCATCCCTGTGATCAGCTGTGGATAGGACCGTTGTGATCGGTAGAGTTTTCATTGACTGATTTTCAGAAGTAGATAGCCAGGCCTTTCTTCCTAGTCCACCTTAGTCTGAAAGCTTCATGAAACCTGTTCAGTATCATAGAAACACGCAAGCCTTCACTGACAGATGGGTGACTGCTACTCATGAGTACCCAATTACATCCTCCCATGGGAACCAGGAGTCAGCCTGTCCTCTTTTTACTACAGAGCCTACCTCCCATAGCCCCAGGTTATTCACTCTATTCCTGAGTGCAACCTCTGTGTGGCACTGCATGGCACACACTGTCCTCTTCTTCCATGCTGTGAGTATATGTGACTAATAAACTGCTGCCAATCATACCTGTCTAGTGTCAGGTGTGTCAGGTGTTGTGTATTTGGTCATCCCCATAATCCTAGAGTGGGAATCTCTCCCTCACCGACGAGTGAAGAGGAAGCAATCAAAACGCCAGGGAAGAACTTCTCCTATTTCCATTTCTCTCCCTTCCCCTCCTCTTCCTTCTTCATCAGCTCTGGCATTTACTGTGCAAGTATTATGTCCTGGGCATTTCCCCAAAAGCTCCACACGCAATAGGTAAGTTCATCCTCACCACAATCCTATGAGATAAGTACCGCTAACATCTCCATTTTACAACTGAGAAAACTGAGGCACAGAGAAGTTAAGTAAGTGTCCCAAAAGTACACAGCTGGTGAGAGCAGAATCTAAGAGTCCTTGTTTTTAGTCCCTAAATCTAGGAGTTAACACACTTTGTTCTGTAAAGGGCTGCTGATGGTAAATATTTTAGGCTTTGAGTGCCATATGGATTCACCTTCTGATCCCTGTCTTAATCAAAGCCCTTTTTCAAACTGCATAAGAACTTTCCAAGTAAAGCCAGCCAAAATTTTCCCATGAGATTTTCATCAAAGCACCAAATCCTGGTGTAATTCTCCAACTGCTGTCTGGTCCCTGGGTGGCACAAATGGTTTGTGCTCATCTGCTAACCTAAAGGTTGGTGGTTCAAACTCACCCAGTGGCCCTGAAGAAGAAAGGCCTGGAAAACTCCTACCATAAAGATTGCAGCCAATAAAATGCTGTGGGGCACAGTTTTACCTTGTAACACATGGGGTCACCTTGAGTTGGAATCAATTAGAAGACAATGGATTAGAAGGCTCCCGACTTATGGTGACCCCAAGCACAGTGGAACAAAATGCTGCCTGATCCTGCGTCATCGACTGTAGATCAGACACTTGTGATCCACAGGGTTTTCACTGACTGATTTTTGGAAGTAGATTACCAGGCACTTCTTCTCAGTCTGTGTTTAGTCTGGAAGCTCCACTAAAGCGTGTTCAGCATCGTAACAACATGAAAGCTTCCACTGACAGAAGGGTGGTGGCTGCACATGATGTGCATTGGCTAGGAATCAAAGCTGGTCTCCCCACACTGAAGGTGAGAATTCTAGCACTGAACTACCACTGCCCGCACCCTCCCCCAAGGAGTTATTTGCCTTTTTCTCTGTTATCGTTTGCTCTGATGGTACAAAAGCAATGGTGGGAGAAACTGCTGGTGCCTTAGCAGGAACAGAGGCAGCCCCACAAACTGTACTGAGAGTCCTGCTATTCTTCACTGTAACGCCCTTGCAGGAGGGGAGAAAAGAAAGAAAATGTCAGTTTTGATTAAGAATGTTCTCAATTAGGCAGTAAAAATTATGAACTTTATTAAATCTTGACCCTTAAGAACACTCCTTTTTAATATTGTAAGTGGAAAGCAGGAATTACAGTGGTTATTTTGAGGACAGCACTGCGTGAATGTTTGAATTGAGAGCGGAAGTTTTTTCATGGAGCATCAGTTTTATTTGAAAGAAAGAATGACAAACAAACTCTAGTGATTCAGATTTGGGGGTTTGGCAGAAGTTTTCTGAAAAATGAACAAAGTGGGAGGCAGAGCCAAGACGGCGGAGTAGTCAGATGCTTCCGGTGGACCCTCTTACAACAAACACCCCAAAAAAACAAATGAATTGATTATATATGGGAGCCCTGAACATCAAAGGCAGAGTTGAGGAACCAGACTGAGTGGCCGGGGGTGGGAGAGACGGTTCAGAAGCAGCGAGGAGTTGCCAGACCTGACCTGGCGAGAGCCCAAGCCCCTCAGGCCTGATCAGCTCGGGGGTCAGCAGTGAGACAAGCAAGCAGCGGTGCTTGGGAGGCATATTGTCTGCACTGGGAGAGACCCAGAGCCAGGTAGTCTACACAGCCACCCACAACCAGTGAGAAGCAGCCCTGGATCGGCGAAAGATAAGTACTTGCGTACGGCCTACTGAGAGGAATAAAAACACCCCCTTTAGGGAAAAACCTCTCCCACTTACCTCCCTGCTCCCTGCTGTGCACTGGTTCCCAGACCAGCTTCAGCAATTGCTGAGTCCCCTGGGCGAGAAGTAGGATCCATCACACACCCGGAGCCATTCTCCCTGCCTTGGAGAGTGAATAAATTAACCAACAGGAAAAAATAAACTGCCGGCTCCCCTAAACTAGTAACCCAGGGTAGGCACAGCTCCTATGCCTAGGCACAGGCATAAGGGATCCATGGTCTCTGAGTGCCTTTCCCCCTGCAGAGAGTTGTGTGGGCCCATTTCAAAAGTGTAGGCCCTCATTACCACAGTACAACAGGGTATATACCGGAAGTCTAACTTCAACTGTATCAGCTATGAAGTGGCAGGTTCTTGACATTTGACACTGCTCTGCCCATTAAGCAGGGTCTTCACCTACCCACAACAGTGGACTGAGGACTGATGGCTCCACTCACACCACCTAGCCACCTGCGATAGGTGCCCATGAATAAGAGGTGCCCCCCAGTCCTTACAGCCAACAGCATTAGGTGCTCATAGTCCAGCTGCAAAACCCACCCACCTATGCACTCTAGGGAACAGGGACAGACCTTCCTCCCGGACACTCGGGGGTGGCTGTCAGCCCCCTGCCTTGCTCAGAGTGTGTCCCCCTGCTGCAGCCAGATGCCTGTGCCTACACCAATCACCCATGCCTGTCTAGGACTGTAAATGAGAGCCTACACCACACACTTGGTGGCTATCTACCTGGGCACCTGAGCTGAATCTATAGAGGAGGAGTGGGTGGACTCCTGAGCTCACATACCTAGTAACAGATCTAACCACCTGGTGACAGGACATTAGACCTTCAAAGGTGCCAATAATCAAACTAGCTCATACAAGCAGCCAATTTGGGCATATCAAAACAAAACAAGAAGCTAGGACACAGTAAGCAAACATAAAATAAATAAATATATAACTTATTGATGGCTTGGAGACAACAGTCAATATCAAATCACATAAAGAGGCAATCCATGATGGCTTTAGTAAGCTCCCAAAATAAAGAATCTAGAAATTTTCCAGAGGAGAAAAATTTCTTGGAATTACCAGAGGCAGAATGCAAAAGATTAATATACAGAACTCTTCAAGAAATTAGGAAGGAAATTAAGCAAAACACAGAACACGCAATAAAGGAAATTTAAACGATTAGAGAAGAGCATGATGACAAATTTAACAGGCTGCAAGAATCCACAGAGAGACAGCAATCAGAAATCCAGAACATTAACAATAAAATTTCAGAATTAGACAACTCAGTAGAAAGTCATAGGAGCAGAACTGAGGCAATGGAAGTCAGAATTAGTGAGACTGAAGATAAAGCACTTGACACAAACTTATTTGAGGAAAAATCAGATAAAAAGATTTTAAAAAATGAAGAAACCTTAAGAATTATGTGGGACTCTATCAAAAGGCATTACCTACGAGTGATTGGACTACCAGATTAGGGGGATAACAAAAACTATAGAGAGAATTGTTGAAGATTTGCAGGCAGAAAACTTCCCTGATATGGTGAAAGGTGAGAAGATGTCTATCCAAGATGCTCATCGAACCCCACATAAGGTAGATCCCAAAAGAAAGTCACCAAGACATATTATAATCAAACTTGCCAAAACCAAAGATAAAGAGAGAATTTTAAGAGCAGCTAGGGATAAACAAAAAGTCATCTACAAAGAAGAGTCAATAAGAATAAGCTTGGACTACTCAGCAGAAACCATGCGGGCAAGAAGGCAATGGGATAACATATATAAAGCCTTGAAGGAAAAAAAAAACCTGCCAGCCAAGAATTATAAATCCAGCAAAAGTGTATCTCAAATATGATGGTGAAATTAGGGCATTTCCAGATAAACAGAAGTTTAGGGAATTTGCAAAAATCAAACCAAAATTACAAGAAATACTACAGGGAGCACTCCGGTTAGAAAATCAGTAACGTCAGATAACAACCCAGGACCAGAACACAGGACAGAGCAACCAGATATCAACCCAGATATGCAAGTCACAAAAGTAAATCAAAGCTAAAACGTTGAAAATAGGGAAGCAGACGTCATAATGTAAAAGATGATGGCATTAAAACAAAAATTAAGGAATTAAAAAATATAGACAGAGATTTTTCATATGGAGAGGAAGTCAAGGCAGTGTAAAGAAATAAAAGACCGATATAAGCTTAGAAAAATAGGGGTAAATATTAAGGTAACCACAAAAGAAACTAACAATCCAGCAAGTCAAAATAAAAAACTAGAAAAATATAAAGACTCAGCAAACACAAAATCAACAACAATGAAAAAGATGAAAAGAAAATACATAAAGAAAAACAACTCAGCACAGAAAATTAAGTGGAACAAAGAAACTGTGAACAACACACAAAAAAAGACATCAAAATGACAGCATTAAACTCATATCTATCAATAATTACGCTGAATGTAAATGGACTAAATGCACCAATAAAGAGACAGAGAGTGGCAGATTGGATTAAAAAAACATGATCCATCTATATGCTGCCTACAAGAGACGCACCTTAGACTTAAAGACACAAACAAACTAAAACTCAAAGGATGGGAAAAAAATGTATCAAGCAAACAACACTAGAAAAAGAGGAGTGGCAATATTAATCTCTGAAAAAAATAGACTTTAAAGTAAAATCCACCACAAAGGATAAGGAAGGACACTATATAATGATTAAAGGATCAACACACCAGGAGGACATAACTATAATAAACATTTACGCACCCAATGACAGGGCTCCAAAATACATATAACAAACTCTAACAGCACTGAAAAGAGAGATAGACAGCACACAATAGTAGTAGGAGACTTCAGCACACCACTTTAGGTTAAGGACAGAACATCCAGAAAGAAGCTCAACAAAGACATGGAAGACCTAAATGCTACAATCAACCAACTTTATTTCATAGACATATACCGAACACTCCACCCAACAGCAGCCAAGTATACTTTCTTTTCCAATGCACATGGAACATTCTCCAGAATAGACCACATGTTAGGCCATAAAGCAAGCCTTAACAAAATCCAAAGCATCAAAATATACAAAGCATCTTTTCTGACCATAAAGCCATAAAAGTAGAAATCAACAACAGAAAAAGTAAGCGAAAAAATCAAACATATGGAAACTGAACAACATCATGCTCAAAAACTACTGGGTTATAGAAGAAGTTAAGGATGGAATAAAGAAATTCATAGAATCAAATGAGAATGAAAACACATCCTACCAGAACCTTTGGGACACAGCAAAAGCAGTGCTCAGAGGTCAGTTTATAGCATTTATAGCAATAAATGCACACATCCAAAAAGAAGAAAGGGCCATAATCAAAACATTAACCCTACAACTGGAAAAAGTAGAAGGAGAGCAGCAAAAGAAGCCCTCAGGTACCAGAAGGAAGGAAATAATAAGAGTTAGAGCAGAATTAAATGAAATAGAGAATAGAAAAACAATGGGAAGAGTTAACAAGACCAAAAGCTGGTTCTTTGAAAAGATCAACAAAATTGATAAACCATTGGCCAAACTGACAAAAGAAAAACAGGAGAGGAAGCAGATAACCTGTATAAGAAATGAGATGGGTGATATCACAACACACCCAACTGAAATTAAAAGAATTCTAACAGAATACTATGAAAAAATGTACTCTAACAAATTTGAAAACCTAGAGGAAATGGAAAAATTTCTAGAAACTCACTACCTACATAAACTAACACAAACAGAGGTAGAACAACTAAATAAACCCATAACAAAAGAAGAGATTGAAAAGGTAATTAAAAAACTCCCAACAAAAAAAAGCCCTGGCCAGGATGGCTTCATTGGAGAATTCTACTAAACTTTCAGAGAAGAATTAACACCACTACTACTAAAGGTATTTCAGAGTATAGAAAAGGTGGAATACTACCAAGCTCATTCTATGAAGCCAGCATAACCCTGATACCAAAACCAGGTAAAGACACCACCAAAAAAGAAAATTACAGACCAATATTCCTCATGAACATTGACCCAAAAATCCTCAACAAAATTCTAGTCAATAGAATTCAGCAACATATCAAAAGAATAATTCACCATGATCAAGTGCGATTTATACCAGGTATGCAGGGATGGTTCAACATTAGAAAAACAATCAGTGTAATCCATCACATAAAACAAAAGACAAGAACCACATGATCTTATCAATCGATGCAGAGAAGGCATTTGACAAAGCCCAATACTCATTCATGATAAAAACTCTGAACAAAACAGGAATAGAAGGGAAATTCCTCAATATAATTAAGGGCATTTATACAAAGCCAACATCCAACATCATCCTAAATGGAGAGACTTTGAAAACATTCCCCTTGAGAATGGGAAGCAGACAAGAATGCCATTTATCACCACTCTTATTCAACATCGTGCTGAAGGTCCTAGCCAGAGCAATTAGGCTAGAAAAAGAAATAAAGGGCATCCAAATTGGGAGGGAAGAAGTCAAAGTATCTCTATTTGCAGATGATATGATCTTATACACATAAAACCCCAAGGAATCCACAAGAAAACCACTGGAACTAATAGAAGATTTCAGCAAAGTTTCAGGATACAAGATAAACATAGAAAAATCACTTAGTTTCCTTTATGCCAACAAAGAGAACCTCGAAGAGGAAATCACCAAATCAATACCATTTACAATAGCCTCCAAGAAGATAAAATACTTATGAATAAATCTAACCAGAGACATAAAAGACCTATACAATGAAAACTACAAGACACTACTGCAAGAAACCAAAAGAGACCCGCATAAGTGGAAAAACATACCTTGCTCATGCATAGGTAGACTGAACATTGTGAAGATGTTAATTCTACCAAAAGCGATTTACAGATACAATGCAATCCTGATCCAAATTCCACCAGCATTTTTTAATGAGATGGAAAAACAAATCACCAACTTCATATGGAAAGGGAAGAGGCCCCAAATAAGCAAAGCATTAATCAAGAAGAACAAAGTGGGAGGCCTCACACTACCTGATTTTAGAACCTATTATACTGCCACAGTAGTCAAAACAGCCTGGTACTGGTACAACAGATACATAGACCAATGGAACAGAATTGAGAATCCAAATGTAAATTCATCCACCTATGAGCAGCTGATATTTGACAAAGGTCCAAAGTCTGTTAACTGGGGAAAAGACAGTCTCTTTGACAAATGGTGGTGGCGTAACTGGATATCCATCTGCAAAAAACTGAAACAAGACCCATACCTCACACCATGCATAAAAACTAACTCAAAATGGATCAAAGACTTAAATATAAAATCGAAAATGATAAAGATCATGGAAGAAAAAATAGGTACAATGCTAGAAGCCCTAATACATGGCATAAACACAATACGAACCATAAGTAACAATGCACAAGCACCAGAAGAGAGACTAGATAACTGAGAGCTCCTAAAAATCAAACACTTATGCTCATCAAAAGACTTCAACAAAAGAGTAAAAAGAACCTACAGACTGGGAAAACAAAACTGGCTATGACAAATCCGATCAGTGTCTAATCTCTAAAATCTACAAGATACTGCAAAACCTTAATCACAAAAAGACAAATAACCCAATTAAAAAATGGGCAAAGGATATGAACAGGCACTTCACCAAAGAAGATATTCAGGTGGCTAACAGACACATGAAGAAATGCTCACGATCATTAGCCATTAGAGAAATGCAGATCAAAACTACAATGAGATATCATGCCACCCCAATGAGGCTAGCATTAATCCAAAAAACACAAAATAATAAATGCTGGAGAGGTTGTGGAGAGACTGGAACACTTATACACTGTTGGTGGGAATGTAAAATGTACAACCACTTTGGAAATCGATTTGGCACTTCCTTAAAAAGCTAGAAATAGACATACCATATGATCCACCTATCCACTCCTTGGAATATATCTTAGAAAAATAAGAGCTGTCACACGAATAGATATATGCACACCCATGTTCATTGCAGTACTGTTCATAATAGCAAAATGATAGAAACAATCTAGATGCCCATCAACAGACGAATGGATAAACAAATTATCGTATATCCACACAATGGAATACTACACAATGATAAAGAACAACGATGAAGCCATGAAACATCTTATAACATGGAGGAATCTGGAGGTCATTATGCTGAGTGAATTTAGTCAGTCACAGAAGGACAAATATTGTATAAGACCACTATTATGAGAACTCAAGAAAAGATTTAAACACAGAAGAAAACATTCTTTGACGGTTACAAGGGTGGGGAGGGAGGGTGATTGTTATTTGCTAACTAGATAGTAGATAAGATTTACCTTAGGTGAAGGGAAGGACAGCACACACTACAGGGAAAGTCAGCACAACTGGACTAAACCAAAGCTAAGAAGTTTCCTGAATATAATAAAACACTTTGAGGGACAGAGTAGCAGGTGTAGGGATCTGCGGACCATGGTTTCAGGGGACATTTAGGTCAACTGGCATAAAAAAGCTTATTAAGAAAATCTTCTGTATCCGACTTTGGTGAGTGGCGTCTGGGGTCTTAAAAACTTGCAAGCAGCCATCTAAGATGCATCAATTGGTCCCAACCACCAGGAGTAAAGGAGCATGAAGAACACCAAAGACACAAGGAAAGTAGTAGCCCAAGAGACAGAAAGGGCCACAAAAACCTGAGACCAGAAGAACTAGATAGTGACCGAATACCACCAATGACCACCCTGACAGGGAACACAACAGAGTCCTGGATGGAGCAGGAGAAAGGTGGGATGCGGAACTAAAATTCTAGTAAAAAGACCAGACTTAATGGTCTGACTGAGACTGGAGGAACCCCAGAAAGCATGGTCCCTGGATTCTCTATCACCCCAGAACTAAAATAATTTCCAAGGCCAGCTCTTCAGACAGGGATTGGACTGGACTGTGGGACATAAAGTGATACTCGTGAGGAGTGTGCCTCTTAGCTCAGGTAGATACAAGAGACTAAATGGGCAGCTTCTGTCCGGAGGTGAGATGGGAAGGCAGAGAGGGTTAGGAGCTGGTTGAATGGACATGGGGAATCAGGGCTGGAAAGGAGGAGTGTGCTGTCACAGTATGGGGAGAGCAATTAGGGTCACATAACAATGCATGTATAAATTTTTTGTATGGGAAAAAAATAAATAATCCTCAGTGGAAAAAAAAAATGAACAAAGTGAGCCCATCACCTCAAGGAAAACAACTGGCAGCATTCATTACCAATGATAAAATTTTAGCTTTTGAGAGAAAACTAGAATTTTGGAAGACTCATATTCATCAACATGATTTTAACAGCTTTCCAGGACTTAAAGACTTCTCTGATGGGAGTCTGATGAGATTGCTGGTGATGGTAACAAATAGGATTTTTTATTTATATAATGAAATGTGTCAATATTTGGAAGATCTGCATAACTCAACGAACTAATGTTTTCCAAAAGATCAATGCATGATGTCACAAAAGCATGCATGAGTAAAAGAGCCATTCAAAGTGCAAGGTAGACCCCCGGACTTTAATGAAACAGAATATGAAAGACTGTTGAAATGGTTTCAGATTCCTCATTGCAACTAACTACTAAGAAATTACCACTTTTTGAGTTTTGGTGTAGTAGCAAAAAGAATTCCTGAATTACCTGAAAAGGCCATTGGAATACTCCTTCATTTTCCAACTATTGTCTGTAGATTTTATTCATGTTGTTATTAGTTGCCGTTGAGTTGGCTCTGACTCATGGTGACCTTATGTATAACAGAACAAAATGGTGTCGGATCCTATGCCATCTTCATGATTGTTGGTATGTTTGTTATGGTTCTTGTCAACCCATCTCTTTGAGGTTTCCCTTGTTTCTTGCTGACCCCTACTTTACCAAGTGTCTTAGTCATCTAGTACTGCTATAACAGAAATACCACAAGTGGATGGCTTCTACACAGATAAATTTATGCTCTCATAGTCTTGTAGGTTACAAGTCTAAATTCAGGGCGCCAGCTCCAGGGGAAGGCTTTCTCTGTTGGCTCTGGAGGAACGTCCTTGTCATCAGTCTTCCCTTGTTCTGGGAACATCTCAGCGTAGGAACTTCAGGTCCAAAGCATGCGCTCTACTCCCGGCACTGCTTTCTTGGTGGTATGAGGTCCCCAACTCTCTGCTTGCTTCCCTTTCCTTTTATCTCTTGTAAGATAAAAGATGGTGCAGGCCCCACCCCAGGGAAACTCCCTTTACATTGGATCAGGGATGTGACCCTAGTAAGGGTGTTATACAATCCCACCCTAATCCTCTTTAACATAAAATTACAATCACAAAATGGAGGACAACCACACAATACTGGGAATCGTGGCCCAGACAAATTGATACACACGTTTTGCGGGGACATAATTCAGTCCATGACACCAAGCATGATGTCTTTTTCTAGTGATTGGTTTTTCCTGATGATGTATTCAAAGTAAATGAGCCGAAGTCTTGTCATCCTCAATTCTAAGGAACATCCTGTTTGTATTTCTTCTAAGACTGATTTGTTCATTTTTCTAATAGTCCAGTGTATTCAGTATTCTTCACCAACACTACAATTCAAGCGCATCAATTCTTCTGTCTTCCCTCTTCATTGTCCAGCTTTTGTATGCATATGAGGTGACTGAAAAGATTATGGCTTGGGTCAGGTGGACCTTAGCCAACAAAGTGACCTCTTTGCTTTCTAGAACTTTAAAGAGGTCTTTTGCAGACAATTTTCCCAATACAATACGTCATTTGATTTTTGACTGCTGCTTCCGTGGACATTGACTGTTGATCCAAGTAGAATAAAATCCTTACAATTTTTTCTCCTTTTATCATGTTTTCTATAGGTCCAGTTGTGAGGATTTTTGTTCTCTTCACGTTCAGGTGTAAACCGTTCTGAAGGCTGTATAGTCTTTGACCTTCATAAGTAAGTGCTCCAAGTCATCTTCATTTCAGCAAGCAAAATTGTGTCATCTGCATATCCCAGGCTGTGAATGAGCCTTCCTCCAATCCTAATGTCTCATTTTTCTTCATACAGTCCAGCTTCTCTTCATATATTTCAACAGAAATAACATATCACAACAGAGTGCATGCAGAAGCAGCTATGAAAATACAGCTGTGTTCTATTAAATCTGACATTAAAGATATTTTTAAATATGTAAAGTAATGCCACTCATCTCACTAATCTTTTTGTTTTATTTTGGAAAATGTAATAAAATATTCATGTAATGGGTTTATTATTGTTATTTTAAATAAACTTAAAATACTGTACATATTTTTTAATTTTCTCAATTTTAATTTTTAAAACAGTAAAAATTGACCTTGCATAAACAAAAGCTCTTTGGGGTCCTCATCAATTTTAAGAGTCTAAATGGGTCCTAAGACCAAAAAGTTTGAGAGTCATTCCTCTGAATAATAATGTGGTTTTAAATTTTTAAGCTTGGCTTTTTTCCTCCAAGAACCTATCAAACACTAGATATATTTTGATACATAGTTACATAGGCTGTTCACACTCCAAATCTCCCTCAAACACATTACAAATTAGTGAGTTGGACACAAGTGACAGATGGCTTTGTCAGCAAGGTGGACAGTCATTAACCACTCACCTATCACACCCACCCATCATCAAATATTACAAGCAACTGAAACCATGAGGGATTCCATCTGCACCAGGAACACCTGACTCAGTCCCCATTCTTTCAAAAATAGTTTGCCCTTAGGAAAGTTGGTCCTTGCCATCTCATTCTGGAATGTCCTACTTAAAAATCTTGCCAGGTCAAAATAATAAGTTTCCTATGTGAACAAGACCCATCCAGCTTTCTGTTCGGTAGCACCATTAACCTTCTGCCAAGGGTTGGCAACGTTGAGAAGTTGAAACACAATCCAGTGAATCCAAAAGAACTTCGTGTAGATCCAAAATTACATTTATGTAAACTCATAGGCCCCCTTTCCATTCTCCTCAGTGTGTGAATTTCCAAGAGTTAAGAGAAGGGACAGAATGGATAATGAATGAATTTAGATTCAGGAGAGCTGGTCTCCAATCCCAAATATCACTAAAGAGCAGTGAGCAGAGTCATGTAATGTCATCTGAAAAGTGAGTCCCTACGGTTCCCTCAACCCGTAGGGTTTCCAAGGCAGTAATCTTTACAGAAGAAGACTGTCATATCTTTCTCCCGTGGAGTGGCTGGTGGATTCGAACCACCAACGTTTTGGTTAGCAGCCGAGTGCTTAACCACTGCTCCACCAGGGCTCCTTCACTGAATATATGATTCTAAGAAATGTGACTCATAGTTTCATGTGTTAAACCATGTGTGAAACAGCATTTACTAGAGAAACTAACCACCACCCATCTGTCAGTTTGTGCTACGGGAGTAGCATATGTGTCGTTCTGATGCTGGAATTATGCCACCGGGATTTCAAATCCCAGAAGGGTCACCCACAGTGGACAGGTTTCAGAAGAACTTCCAGAATAAGACACACTAGGAAGAAGGGTCTGGCTATCTGCTTCTGAAAATTAGCCAGTGAAAACATTATGATCAGCAACAGCAACTTGAAAGATTAGATAGGAACCTTAGGAAGCAGTGAGTTTATGTTAATGAGAGAGGAATAACTCAGAAAAGAAGGGTGATAACAGTTGCATAACTCAAAGAATGTAATCAGTGTCACTAAATTGTCCATGCAGAAACTGTTGAATTGGTGTATGTTTTGCTGTGTATATTCTCAAACAACAACAAACTAAAAATTTAGAGAAAAAAAACCTTATGGATCATAACAGAATATTATCTGATATAGTGCTGGAAGAAGGTGCAGGATCGAGTGACGTTTCATTCTGCTATACATAAGGTCGCCTTGAGTTGGAACTGACTCAATGGTGTCTTAGTTATCTAGTGCTGCTATAACAGAAATACCACAAGTGGATGACTTTAACAAAGAGAAATTTATTCTCTCACAGTCTAGGAAGCTAGAGGTCCGAATTATGGTGCCAGCTCCAGGGGAAGGCTTTCTTTCTCTGTCAGATTTAGGGAAAATTCCTCGTCACCAATCTTCCCCTGGTTTAGGAGCTTCTCAGTGAAGGGACCTTGGATTCAAAGCATGAACTCCCCTGTGGTTCTTCATTCTTGGTGGCATGAGTTTCCATCTCTCCGCTTGATTCTCTCTCCTTTTATCTTTTCTAAGGTAAAAGATGATGGAGGACACACCCCAGGGAAACTCCCTTTACATTGGGTCAGGGCTGTGACCTGAGTAAGAGTGTTGCATCCCACCCTAATCCTCTTTAACATAACCTAATCTTGCCTCGGAGCCTTGCCTCACTAACCACAGGCAGAGTTAAAGATTTACACTACATAGGAAAATCACATCAGATCACAAAATGATGGATAACCACACAATACTGGATATCATGGCCTAATCAAGTTGATACATAATTTTTTGGGACATATTCAATCCATAACAAATGGTAAATAAAAGAAACTAAAAAATAACTGGCCCATAATCTTCCCTTCTAGATAATCCCATTGGCGTGTGTGTGTGTGTGTGTGTGTGTGTGTGTGTGTGTGTGTAGTTAGACGAATTCAAACAGTACAGAAAGTTCCAAAAGAAAAGGGGACCATCCAAGAAGTGCAATTAACCCCATATAGAAGAGAGCCCAAAAGAAAATCACCAAGGCATATCATATTCACACTCGCCAAAACAAAAGACAAAGAATCCTGAGAGCAGCTCGTGAAAAACAAGAAGTCACATACAGAGGAGAAACAATAAGACTAAGCTCAGATTATCTGGCAGAAACCATGCAGGCAAGAAGGCAATGGGATGACATATACAAAATCTTGAAAGAAAAAAATTGCCAGCCAAGAATAATATATCCTGCAAAACTCTCATTCAAATTTGATGGTGAAATTAGGTCATTTCCAGATAAACAGAAACTAAGGGAATATGTAAAAGTCAAACCAAACTTACAAGAATTATTAAAGGGAGTTCTTCAATCTGAGGACAAACAGCTTCAGCTCACAGGCAGAATCAAGGACGCAGGATTGTACCAGCAAGACACCAGTCTAGGAAATGAACTCTAGAGGACTATCCAAAACCAAAAGAAATACAACAGGAAATCAGAGCAGTTAATCAGTAAATGACAACAACATCAAAAAAATAAGAGAGGGAATAAATGGCATAGGTATAGAACGTTCTAATGGAGAGGAAGGCAAGGCGATACCAAGTAACGGTAGACTGCTTCAAACTTAGAAAGATAAGGGTAAAATTCATGGTAACCACAAAGAAAGTTAACAAACATACTCATTTTAAAAAAGAGGAAAAACATAAAGTCTCAGCACAAACAAAACCTACAAAAACAAAAGAAATGAAAAAAAAATCCACAAACAAAAGTAACTCAGCACAAGAGAGTAAGAAGAACAAAGAAAACTTCAGCACCTCAAATAAAAGCACTACAAAATGACAGCAACAAACTCACATCTATCAAAAAATACACTGAATGTAAATGGACTCAATGTACCCATAAAGAGACGGAGAGTGACAGAATGGATAAGAAAACAGGATCCATCAACATGCTGTCTACAAGAGACACACCTTAGAAACAAAGATGTGAATTTATTAAAAGTCAAAGGTTGGGAAAAAATATATCAAGCTAACAACTACCAAAAAAGAGCAGGAGTGGCAATTCTAATCTCAGAAAATAGACTTTAAAACAAAATCTACCAAAAAAGACAAAGAAGGACACTATGTAATGATTAAGGGGATGATCTGTCATGAAGACACAACCATAATAAACATCTACGCACCTAATGACAGGGCTCCAAAATACATAAAACAAACTCTAACAACACTGAAAAGAGAAATGGACAGTTCCACAATAATAGTAGGAGACTTCAACACACCACTCTCAGTAAAGGACAGAACAACCAAGAAGAAACTCAGCAAAGATACAGAAGACCTAAAGGGCACAATCAGCCAACTTGACCTCATAGACATACACAGAACACTCCATCCAACCTCTGCAAAGTACACATTCTTTTCCAATGCACATGGAACGTTCTCCAGAATAGACCACATCTTAGGCCACAGAGCAATCCTCAACAAGATCCAAAACGTTGAGATAATTTAAAGTATCTTCTCTGACCACAATGCCATTAAGGTAGAAATTAACAATAGAAAGAGCAAGGGAAAAAAATCAACTACATGGAAACTGAATAATACCCTGCTTACACATCACTGGGTAATAGAAGAGATCAGAGATGGAATCAGAAAATTCCTAGAATGAAAACACATCATACCAAAACCTTTGGGACACAGCAAAGGCAGTTCTCAGAGGACAATTTATAGCAATAGATGCACATATCAAAAAAGAAGAAAGGGACAAAATCAAAACATTAACTACACAACTCAAACAAATAGAAAGAGAACAGCAAAAAAAGCCCACAACCACTGGAAGAAAGGAAATAGTAAAGATCAGAGCAGAAATAAATGAAATAGAGAACAGAAAAACAATAGAAGGAATCAACAAAACCAAAAGTTGGTTCTTTGAAAGAATCAACAAAATCAACAAACCACTGGCCAGACTGACAAAAGAAAAACAGGAGAGGACACAAATAACCCAAATAAGAAATGAAATGGGGGACATTACAACAGACCCAACTGAAATAAAAAGGATTATAACAGAATATTATAAAAAACTACACTGCAACAAATTTGAAAACCTAGAGGAAATGGATAAACTTCTAGAAACACACGGCCTACCCAAACTACAACAAAGTGATGTTGAAAATCTGAACAGACCCATAACAAGAGAAGAGATTGAAAAGGTAATAAAAAAAAAAAAAAAAAAAAAAACTCCCAACCAGCAAAAGCCCTGGCCCAGATGGCTTCACTGGAGAATTCTACAAAACATTTACAGAAGAGCTTGTACCAGTACTACTCAAGCTATTTCAGAGCATAGAAGAGGAAGCAACACTTCCAAATTCATTCTATGAAGCCAGCATAACACTGATACCAAAACCGGGCAAAGACTTCACAAAAAAAAAGAAAATTACAGACCAATATCTCTCATGAATATAGATGCAAAAATTCTGAACAAAATTCTAGCCAATAGAATTCAGCATCATATCAAAAAATAATACACCACGACCAAGGAGGATTCATACCAGGTATGCAAGGATGGCTCAACATTAGAAAATCAATCAACGCAATTCACCACATAAATAAAAGGAAAGAAAAGAATCACATGATCATCTCAATTGACGCAGAAAAGGCATTTGACAAAGTCCAACACCCATTCCTGATAAAAACTCTCAATAACATAGATATAGAAGGGAAATTTCTCAACATAATAAAAGGAGTCTATGCAAAACCAATGGCCAACATCATTCTTAACGGAGAGAGGCTGAAAACATTCCCCTTGAAAACAGGAACAAGACAAGGATGCCCTTTATCACCGCTCCTATTTAACATTGTGCTGGAAGTTCTAGCTACAGCAATAAAGCAAGAAAAAGAAATAAAGGGCATCCAAATTGGTAACGAAGAAGTTAAACTGTCCCTGTTTGCAGAGGATATGATACTATACAAAGAAAACCCTAAAGACTCCACGAGAAGTCTACTGGAACTGATAGAAAGACTCAGCAGAGTAGCAGGATACAAGATAAACATTCAAAAATCAGTTGGATTCCTATACACCAATAAGGAGAACGATGAAAAGGAAATCCCCTAAAAAGATAAAATACTTAGGAATAAATCTGACCAGGAATGTAAAAGACCTATACAAAGAAAACTACAAAACACTCCTGCATGAAACCCAAAGGGATCTACATAAATAGAAAAACATACCATGCTCATGGATAGGCAGACTCAACATTGTGAAAATGACAATTCTACCCAAAGCAATTTACAAATACAACACAATCCCGATCCAAATACCAACAACATTCTTCAAAGAGATGGAAAAACTAATCATTAACTTTATATGGAAAGGGGAGAAGCCCCAAATAAGTAAAGCACTACTGAAGAAGAAGAATAAAGTTGGAGGACTCACACTACCTGACTTCAGAACCTACTATACAGCTACAGTAGTCGAAACAGCCTGGTACTGGTACAACGACAGATACATTGACCAATGGAACAGAATTGAGAACCCAGATGTAAATCCATCCACTTACGGTCACCTGATCTTCGACAAGGGCCCAAAGTCCATCAAATGGGGAAAAGACAGCCTTTTTAACAAATGGTGCTGGCAAAACTGGATATCCATCTGCAAAAAAATGAAACAGGACCCATACCTCACGCCGTATACAAAAACGACTTCAAAATGGATCAAAGACCTGAATATAAAGCCTAAAACTATAAAGTTCATAGAAGAAAAAATAGGACCAACACTTCAGGCCTTAATACATGGCATTAACAGGATACAAAGCATAACCATCAATGCACAAACCCCAATAGATAAGCTAGATAACTGGGATCTTCTAAAAATCAAACACCTATGCTCTTCAAAAGACTTCACCAAGAGTAAAAAGAGAACCTGCAGACAGGGAAAACATTTTTGGACAGTACAAGTCAGACAAAGTTCTGATATCCATAATCTACAAGAAAATCCAACACTTCTACAACAAAAAGACAAATAATCCTATTAAAAAATGGGCAAAGGAAATGAACAGACACTTCACCAGAGAAGACATCCAAATGGCCAACAGATACATGAGGAAATGCTCATGATCACTAGCCATTAGAGAAATGCAAATTAAAACCTCAATGAGATACCATCTCACCCCGGCATTACTGGCACGAATCAAAAACACTGGAAATAACAAATGTTGGAGGGGCTGCAGAGAGATCGGAACTCTTATGCACTGCTGGTGGGAATGCAAAATGATACAACCATTTTGGAAAATGATACGGCGCTTCTTCAGATAGCTAGAAATAGACATACCATTCGATTCAGCAATCCCACTCCTAGGAGTATCCTAGAGAAATAAGAGTCGTCACTCGGATAGACATATGCACACCTATGTTCATGGCAGCATTGTTCACAATAGCAAAACGATGGAAACAACCTAGATGCCCATCAACAGATGAATGGATAAACAAACTATGGTACTTACACACAATGGAGGAGTATGCAACGAGAAAGAACAACAAGGAATCTGTGAATGATCTCATAACATGGATGAAACTGGAGGACATCATGCTGAGTGAAATAAGTCAATCACAAAAGGACAAATATTGTATAAGACCTCTATTGTAAAAACCCATGAAAAAGTTCACACACAAAATGTAACAATCTTTGTTGGTTACCAGGGATGGGAGGGGAGCGGGGGGAAATACTAAATCGGCAATAGATAAGTGGTATCTCGGGGGAAGGGTGAGACAGTGCACAATACAGGGGAAACCAGCACAACTTGTACAAGGAATGGTCATGGAAGCCCCATAGACACATCCAAACTCCCTGAGGGACTGAATTGCTGGGCGGAGGGCTGTGGGGACCATGGTCTTGGGAAACATCTAGCTCAATTGGCATGACAGCTTATAAAGACAATGCTCTACATTCTACCTTGGTGAGTAGTGTCTGGGGTCTTAAAAGCCTGTGAGCGGCCATCTAAGATACTCCACTGGTCTCATCCCTTCGGGAGCAAGGGAGAGTGAAGAGAACAGGATACAAGGAAAAGATTAGTCCGAAGAACTAATTGTCCACAGCTACCAAGGCCTCAACCGGACTCAGTCCAGTACAGCTAGATGGTGCCCGGCTACCACCGCTGACTGCTCTGACCAGAATCACAACAGAGGGTTCTGGACAGAGCTGGAGAAGGATGTAGAACATAATTCTAACTCACAAAAAAAAAAAAAAAAAAAACAGATTTACTGGCCTAAAGGAGACTGGAGAAACCTCGAGAGTATGGCCCCCAGACACCCTTTTAGCTCAGTGGTGGTCATCTTCGAGGTTCACCGTTCAGCCTGGGAGTGGACAGCCCCGTAAAACCAAACGAGACTAACAAGGTACAGGAGTCCAGTGACATGGGCCAGAAGGCAGAAGGGGACAAGGAGGCTGGTGATAGGGAACCCAAGGTTGAGTAAGGATATTGTTGATGTGTTGTGAGATTGTTAACCATTGTCATAGGGCAACATTTGTACTAACTGTTAAATGAGAAACTATTTTGTTCTGTAAGCCTTCAACTTAAGTGAGAATAACAGCACAATTGGGAGAGCGTAGTCAATGTCACTGACCTGTGCATGTAGAAATTTTTGAAATGGTGTATCTTTGGCTATGTGTATTTTCAGTAAAAAAAAAAAGGTTGAGAAGTTAGACGGTTGACATGCTGTGGGGTTGTTAACCAATGTCATAAAACAATATGTGTACTACTGTTTCATGAGAAACTATTTGTTCTGTAAGCCTTCACCTGAAGTACAATAAAAAAAAAATTCAAAAATAAAGGGGGGGGAATTTCTTTCACATCAGCACCTCACCCCCTGTTCTCTGATTAAAGGTAATATATTTGTTAGAATACCAGGATGAGCTGCTGTAAAAAAGAGGCCTCAAAATAGACTGGCTTAAAGAAGACAGTGTTTATTTCTCTCTCACAAAACAGTCCAGAGAGGGAGGGTGACTCTGCTGCATGTGTCACTAAGGGACCCAGGTTCTGTCCATCTTGTTGCTCCTCCATCCTCTAGGGTGTTGTCCGTATCTGAAATGTGAAGGTAGTGGTGTGAGCCCGTCTGTGTTCCAGCTCATGGGAAGGGGAGAGAGAGAATATTCAATGAGGCAGATTGTATTTTCCAAATATGGCCTCAATATTATCTATTTCCCACCTCACATACTCTTATAATGTGACCTTGGCACTCCTATGGAGAGGTAGAGTCCATGTCTCCTCTCCTTGATCTTGGGTGTGCCTTTGTGACCGCCTTGACTAATAAATACAACAGAAGCAACCCTATATGACTTCCAAGGCTAGGACAATAAAAATACCATTCACTTCTACATCTTTCTCTTGAGACATTTGCTCTTGGAACCTAACCACTATGCTGTGAAGAAGCCCAAGCAGTCACACAGAGAGGCCATATTACTGGCCAACAGACTCAGTTGAGGTCCCACTTGACAATCAGCCTCAACCACCAGACATGGAAGTGAGTAAAAATATTTTAAGCATTGTATCAATTAATTGATTTTGTTCCAAGTAGCAGACACTGGCTTGCAAAAATGGAATTTATTAGAAGAATATTGAGGGCTCATAGATGATTTCAGTTTCCAGCTGTTGAGTTACCCTAGCCTTCTAGTCTTCCCAGCTGAGGCCCAGAATCAAGGAGCAGAATCAAGCCATCTTTGCTGTGCCCATTCTGAAGTCCTGACTCACAGAATCTGATAGCACACATACGTTGCTATTTTATATCACTAATTTTGGAGTGGTTTATTAAACAACAATAGATAACTGGAACATCTAGAACCAGAAAAAAATTTTTAACTCTTCCCTTCCCTGTATCCACACCTTTTGCAATATAATTCTGCCGCCATGGGCAGAACATATGTCCTCACCTCTCGACTTTGGGTTAAGCCACATGACTAGCTATGGTCAAAAAAAGCAACAAATGGATAGAGTGCCATTTCTTGATAGAAGCCTTGGGTATCACCACCTGCTCTCTTTGGGCCTCTGCCATTGTCATGATAAGGACATGTCCAGGCTAGCCCACTGCATGCTCATTACTCTTTTTACTGATATCAAAAAACAAACAAACAAAAAAGAAACCTTTGCCGTAGAGTCAGTTCCAACTCACAGTGACCCTACAGGAAAGAGTAGGGTTTCCAAGGCTGTAAATCTTTATGGAAGCAGACTGACACATCTTTTTCTCACAGAGTGGCTGGTAGGTTTGAACCACTGACTTGTTGTTTAGTAGCCAAGCATTTAGCCACTGCACCACCAGGGCTCCTTTTCTGATATCAGTGCCCTGAATATTCTTTGGGAAATCACCCACCAGGAGGTTACCACTCTCCAGTAGGAGAATGAGAAATATGTGGAGCAGAATTCAGTTGCCCCAGCTGAGATAAGCCAACCTGCAGAAATAAATGAAATTATTGTTATTTTAAGTCCCTGAATTTTGGGGTGGCTTGTTACATGGCATTTTTGCTGTAACAGCTAACTGATACAACAAGTAAGGCAGACATTGTATACATCAGTTCTGTTCACAGTCCACTGGTAATAACTTAATCACAGGGCCATGCCTGGCCCTAAGAGAGACTGGGAAATGTAGTCTCTAGCTGGGCAGCCAGATACCAAGTTTAACTATACTGTGGCAAAAATGGAAATAGAAATTTGGTAATCAGAGTTGCTGCCACAGATAGCTACTCTCGTTGTTGTTGTTAGGTGCCATCAAGTTGATTCCAACTCATAGTACAACAGAACAACATAACCAAAAAAAACCAAACCCGTTGCCATCCCTATGTACAACAGAACAAAACACTGCCCAGTCCTGCGCCATCCTCACAATCATTGTTATGCTTAAGCCCATTGTTGCAGCCACTGTGTCAGCACATCTCGTTGAAGGTCTTCCTCTTTTTCGCTGACCCTCTACTTTACCAAGCATGATGTCCATCTCCAGTATCTGATCCCTCCTGACAACACTTCCAAAGTATGTGAGACATAGTCTCGCCATCCTTGCTTCTAAGGACCATTCCGGTCTCACTTCTTCAAAGACAGATTTGTTCGTTCTTTTTTGGTGTTTTCAATATTCTTCTCCAACACCACAATTCAAAGGCATCAAATCCTCTTCAGTCTTCCTTATTCATCAACCAGCTTTCACATGGATATGAGGTGACTGAAAACACCATGGCTTGGATTAGGCGCACCTTAGTCTTCAAGGTGACATCTTTGCTTTTCAACACTCTAAAGAGGTCTTTTGTAACACATTTGCCAAATGCAATGTGTCTTTTGATTTCCTGACTACTGCTTCCATGAGAGTTGATTGTGGATCCAAGATTGTGTCATCTGCATGTCGCAGGTTGTTAATTAGTCTTCCTCCAATCCTGATGCCCTGTTCTTCTTCACAGAGTCCAGCTTCTTGGATAATTTGCTCAGCATACAGATTGAATAGGTATGGTGAAAGGATGCAACTCTGACGCACACCTTTCCTGACGTTAAACCACATAATATACCCTTGTTCTGTTCAAACGACTGCCTCTTGATCTATGTACAGGTTCCTCATGAGCCCAATTAAGTGTTATGGAATTCCCACTCTTCGAAATATTGTCCATAATTTGTTATGATCTACACAGTCTAATGCCTTTGCGTAGTCAATAAAACACAGGTAAGCATCTTTCTGGTATTCTCTGCTTTCAGCCAGGATTCATCTCACATCAGCAATGATATCCCTCGTTCCACATCCTCTTCTAAATCTGGCTTGAATTTCTGGCAGTTCCCTGTCGATATACTGCTGCAGCCACTTTGAATGACCTTCAGCAAAATTTTACTTGCATATGATATTGTTCGGTAATTTCCGCATTCGGTTGGATCACCTTTCTTGGGACTAGGCATAAATATGGATCTCGTCCAGTGGGTTGCCCAGGTAGCTGTCTTCCAAACTTTTTTTGCATAGATTAGTGAGCACTTCCAGTGCTGCATTCGTTTGTTGAAACATCTCAATTGGTATTCCATCCATTCCTGGGAGCCTTGTTTTTTGCAATGCCTTCAGTGCAGCTTGGATTTCTTCCTTCAGTACCATCAGTTCCTGATCACAAGTTACCTCCTGAAATGTTTGAACATTGACCAATTCTTTTTGGTATAGTGACTCAGTGTATTCTTTCCATCTTTTAATGCTTCCTTCGTTGTTTAATATTTTCCCCGTAGAATTCTTCACTATTGCTACTCGAGGCTTCAATTTTTCTTCAGTTCTTTTAGCTTGAGAAATGCTGAGCGTGTTCTTCCCTTTTGGTTTCCTACCTCCAGGTCTTTGCACATGTCATTACAATACTTTACTTTGTTTTCTCCAGCCACACTTTGAAATCTTCTGTTCAGCTCTTTGACTTCATCATTTCTTCCTTTCACTTTAGCTACTTGACATTCAAGGGCAACTTTCAGAATCTCTTCTGACATCTGTTTTGGCCTTTTCTTTCTCTCTTATCTTTTTAATGATCTCTTGCATTCTTCGTGTATGATGTCTTTGATGTCGTTCCACAACTCGTCTGATCTTCAGTCATTAGTGTTCAACGTGTCAAATCTATTCCTGAGATGGTCTCTAAATTCAGGTGGGATATACTCAAGGTCATACTTTGACTCTCATGGACTTGTTCTAATTTTCTTCAGTTTCAACTTGAATTTGCATGTGACCAATTGATGGTCTGTTCTGCATTCGGCCCCTGGCCTTGTTCTGACTAATGATACTGAGCTTTTCCATCATCTCTTTCCACAGATGTAGTCGATTTGATTCCTGTGTATTCCATCTGGCGAGATCCACATGTATAGTCACCGTTTATGTTGATGAAAAAAGGTATTTGCAATGAAGAAGTCGTTGGTCTTGCAAAATTCTATCATACAATCTCTGGCATCATTTCTATCCCCAAGGCCATATTTTCTAACTACCAATCTTTCTTTGTCTCCAACTTTTGCATTCCAAATCATCAGTAATTATCAGTGCATCCTGACTGCATGTTTGATCAATCTCAGACTGCAGACGTTGATAAAAATCTTCAATTTCTTCATCTTTGACTTCTGGGCAACATGGTGCTATAGTCAGAAGAACCATGCTGTCCCTCTGCAGCAAAGATCCAAAACACTAAGTCAAACAGAATCACATGTCAATCCTGAAACCCTAAGCATCAAATGAAGAGATAAAGAACTCAGCCAAGCACCGAATGGAATAAGAAACTGACCGAGAACAGAGAGCGAGGAGAGATACATGTAGAGGTCCCCTATCAACTACCACAGCAAGGATCCGCCATATTGGATTCCTATCAGAGATCAGCGAACAGGGGGTATGAGAAAGCAGTTTCACGGAGCTTCCAGAAGGAGACAGAACAACCGGTAACCAGTGATATACTTTCCCACACCCCACCCTTCTTCACCCCCACTTGGCCTCCTCTGCTTCCTGTGGCCACAGTCTCTTGGCCAGGAAGCACTGGCTTCACCCTGGTGTCCCTTGGATTCCACCTGCCCGCACTGGCTGGCTCCCTGAGTGCCATTTATTGGCTGCTGGTGCTGCTTTTTTCCCCTTCTTTAGACTTCTTCCTTACCTCTCACCACCTCCCCCTCCTTTCTCTCAAATATCTGGCTCTGTGTGCCATCTTTGCTTCTTCCTGAAAGGCTGGGAAACACCACTCGACTGTGAAACTGTTTCCTGGCCCATGCTGCCATGCTGGTGGGACTCCCGGGGCTTTTTGTTTGTTTGTTTGCTCTGATTCGTTCTGTTTTGATCTGTTTGTTTTCTTTTTCTTTTCTCAGCTTGGGAGCCCCTTCTAGCTGGGCAGTATCATGCGGCTTGGAATCTACTCCCTTACTCTGCGCAGACGCACAGGGACATCCCTGGGAGCATTTTTCTTTTTTTGGTTTTGTTTTGTTTTTCTTTTTGTTTCTTTGTTTTGCTTTCTTCTCTCTCTTATTCCCTTTTTGTCTTTCTTCATTTTTAGTTTCTTGATTTATTCATTTTTTTCCTTTTTGTTTTCCCCCATTTCTCAATCTCTCATCTCTCCACTCTAGTACCAAGCTCCCTTAGCACTCCTTTTTGTTTGTGTGTATGTTTTTGGTTCTTGTTCCTCTCTCATCTTTCCCATACTTATCTTATCTCCACACATCACAGTCTCCCCACTCCTTCCTGCCTACCTGCACTGTGCACTGAACATCACGCTCCCAAGCAGCACAGGCTTGGCCTACTGGAACCTGCCCTTCACTGATTCCTGGTCCACACCATTAGCCCTAGTATGTGCCACAAACAACCCATCCCAGAAACTCCCGTTCATCTGGACCTGCCCTGCTGTACCATACCTGAGTGATTTACCCTGCCCACTGGAGAAGGAGGTGAAAAGTATCGTGCCCACAGAGAGCAAACAACAAAGAATGCACAGCCCACCTGCTCAGACATAACCAAATAAAACAAAAAGCAGCATGAAACAAACAAATCTACAATCAATAAATAAGGAAAATAACTACTGAACGCCCCAAAGACAGCAGACAATACCAAAACATATACAAAAACAGGACACGATGGTTCCAGTAGGTGTCCAAAATAAAACAACAGATGACTTTCCAGTAGAAGAAAAGGCACTAGAACTAACTGATTCAAATCCCTAATATTCAGAATTATCTAAGAGTTGAAGCAAAAAGCAGACAAAAATGAGGGAAAAATAGACAAATTCATGGAAAAGGCAGACAAATTCATGGAAAATACAGATAATAAAAGGAAGAATTCAAGAAAATAAATACAGGAACAAAATGCTAAAATAAATTCCCAACTAGAAATCATACAAAAACAACAATTATAAATCCAAAAGATAAACAACAAGATTTCAGAAATGGACAGTGTCATAGAAGGGCTGAGGAGCAGGTTTGAAACGATGGAAGATAGGATCAGCGAAATTGAAGACAAACACTTTGATACAACTCTGTTGGAGGAAAAATCAGAAAAAAGAATGAAGGAAAATTAAGAAACCCTGAGAATTACATGGGATACAATCAAAAGCAAAAATCTGCAAGTGATCGGAGTTACAGAACAGGGGGAGAAAACAGAAAACACAGAGAGGATCATTGAAGAATTGCTGACAGGAAATTTCCCCCAATATCATGAAAGATGAAAAGCTGACCATCCAAGAAGCTCAACGAACCCCATATAGGATAGACCCCAAAAGAAAATCACCAAGGCATATCATAATCACACTCACTAAAACCAAAGATAAAGAATCCTGAAAGCAGCTCTAGAAAAACAAAAAGTCACATACAGAGGAGAAACAATAACACTAAACTCAGATTATTCTGCAGAAACCATGCAGTCAAGAAGGCAATGGGATGACATATGTAAAACCTTGAAAGAAAAAAATTGCCAGCCAAGAATAATATATCCTGCAAAACTCTCGTTCAAATACGATGGTGAAATTAGGTCATTTCCAGATAAACAGAAATTAAAGGACTATATAAAAACAAAACCAAACATACAAGACTTATTAAAGGGAGTCCTTTGCTCTGAGAACAAGCAATATCAGACCACAGGCTGAATATAGGACACAGGATTGTACTAGCCAGATACCAACCTAGGAAATGAACTCTTAAGGACTACCCAAAATGAAAAGAATTACAACAGGGAACCAGAGAGGTTAATCTGTAAATGACAACAGCATCAGAACAATAAAAGAGGGAACAAACAGTGTAGGTATAAAACCTTCTAATGGAGAGGAAGGCAAGGGAATAACAAGTAATAATAGACTGGTTCAAACCTAGGAAGATAAGGGTAAATTTCAAGGTAATCACAAAGAAAGTTAACAAACCTACTCACCAAAATAAAGAAGAAAAACATAAAGTCTCAGTGAAAACAAAACCTCCAAAAACAAAAGAAATGAAAAAAAATCCACAAATGAAAGGAACTCAGCACAGGAGACTAAGAGGAACAAAGAAAACATCAGCACCACAAAAAAAAAGCACTACAAAATGACAGCAATAAACTCACACCTATCAATAATTACATTGAATGTAAATGGCCTAAATGCACCCATAAAGAGATGGAGAGTGACAGAATGGATAAAAAACAGGATCCATCAATATGTTGTCTACAAAAGACACATCTTAGAAACAAAGACATAAATTTATAAAAATCAAAGGATGGGAAAAATATATCAAGCAAACAGCTACCAAAAAAGAGCAGGAGTGGCAACACTAATCTCAGATAAAATAGACTTTAAAACAAAATCCACCATAAAAGACAAAGAAGGACACTATATAATGATTAAGGGGACTATCCATCATGAAGACACAACCATAATAAACATCTACGCACCCAATGACAGGGCTCCAAAATACATAAAACAAATTCTAACAGCACTGAAATGAGAAATTGACAGTTCCACAATAATAGAAGGAGACTTCAACACACCGCTCTTGGTAAAGGACAGAACATCTAGAAAGAAACTCAACAAAGATACAGAGACGTAAAGGGCACAATCAGCCAACTTGACCTCATAGACATATATAGAACACTCCATCCAACAGCTGCAAATTACACATTCTTTTCCAATGCACATGGAACATTCTCTAGAACAGACCACATCTTAGGCCACAGAGCAATCCTGAACAAGATCCAAAACACTGAGATGATACAAAGTATCTTCTCTGACCACAATGCCATCAAGGCAGACATTAACAACAGGAAGACCAAGAGAAAAAAATCAACTACATGGAAACTGAATAACACCCTGCTTACACATCACTGGGTAACAGAAGAAATGAGAGATGGAATCAAAAAAATTCCTAGAATCAAATAAGAATGAAAACACATCATACCAAAACCTTTGGGACACAGCAAAGGCAGTCTTTAGAGGACAATTTATAGCAATAGATGCACATATCAAAAAAGAAGAAAGGGACAAAATCTTCATCTTTGGCTTTAGTGGTTGGTGTGTAAATTTGAATAATAGTCGTATTAACTGGTCTTCCTTTTAGGTGTGTGGATATTATCCCATCAATGACAGCCTTGTACTTTAGGATAGATCTTGAAATGTTCTTTTTGATGATGAGTGCAAAGCCATTCCTCTTCAAGTTGTCATTCTCAGAGTAGTAGACCGTATGGTTGTCTGATTTAGAATGGCCAATACCAGTCCATTTCAGCTCACTAATGACTAGGATATCAATCTTTATGCGTTCCATTTCATTTTTGACGATTTCCAATTTTCCTAGATTCATACTTTGTACATTCCATGTTCCAATTACTAATGGATGTTTGCAGCTGTTTCTTCTCATTTTGAGTTGTGCCACATCAGCAAATGAATGTCCCAAAAGCTTGATTCCATCACGTCATTAAGGTCGACTCTACTTTGAGGAGATAGCTCTTCCCCAGACATCTTTTGAGTGCCTTCCAACCTGAGAGGCTCATCTTCTGGCACTATATCAGACAATGTTCCACTGCTATTCACAAGGTTTTCACTGGCTAATTCTTTTCAGAAGTAGACCGCTGGGCCCTTTTCCTAGTCTATCTTAGTCTGGAAGCTCCACTGAAACCTGTCCACCGTGGGTGACCCTGCTGTTATTTGAATACCAGTGGCATAGCTTCCAGCATCACAGCAACATGCAAACCCTCACAGTACAACAAACTGACAGATGCGTGGGGGAAAGCATATGATAGCTATTGCCAATCTTCCTCCACAAAGATTGCACCAATTAATGCTCCCATTGATAATGTAGAAGAGTACACATTTCCCCACTCCCACACTAGTACTGGGTATTATCAACCATTTAGTTTCTTACTAATCTGACGAGTACAAGTGTAACTTAATATTTAAAGAATTCCCCCGGGAGTACTGGTAATATTCTACATCCTAACTTAGATGGAGGTCACATGAGTTCGTACACATGTAAAAATCCATCAAGCTGTCTCCTATGATTTGTTTAAATTTACTTTAAGCTTATGCAAAAAAAAAAGAAGAAGAAGAAAAGAAAAATTTAATCACTATTAAGATCTCCGTGAGGTTGTTGGTGGCCCAGTGGTAGAATTCTTGCCTTCCATGTGGGTTACCTGGGTTCAACTCCCAGACAATGCACCTCATGTGCAGCCACCACCTATCTATCAGTGGAGGCTTGTGTGTTACTATGATGCTGTATAGATTTCAGCAGAGCTTCTAGACTAGAATGGACTAGGAAGAAAGGCCTAGTGATCTACTTCTAAAAATCAGCCAATGAAAACCTGATGGATCACAACGGTCCAATCATGGAGATGGTGCAGGATCTGGCAGTATTTATTTCCATTGCATAAGGGGTCACCATGAGTTGGGGGCCAACTTGACAGAAGCTAACAAGGACAACAGTGTAAGACAAGAAAATCACAGGATGGTTGGCTATTCCTCATGAATAGAACCAGAAATGAAACTTAAGCATCTCTAACTACTACCTCTTTGCTCAGAGCATATTGCTTTCCTCATGCTTCCTGGGTAATTTTACCATTCAGCTTAGCCATTCTGAACACTAAATTTCTTCCTGATGCCCTCCATTCCCTCCTAACTCTATCAGGACAGTCTTCTCCTAACCTAGGGTCTAGTTGTCTCTTCTGCCTGGAAGGCTCCCACACCAACCATGCAGCATCTCTTGGAATCACACACTCTGAGTTATCACACCAGCGGGATGGGGAGCTGGGGTACATATCTACCACCTTCCATCCATCCCGGGTTGAGGGCTTCTCCTAAGGGTATCTGCCCCCCAGCACTCCAGCCAATGCTATGTGTGACCATAGCAGGTTCCTGCAGCCAGAGCCGTAAGTGCTGACAGAAGAAGCCTCTGGTGTGTACAGGGAAGGTGAAGCCCAAGGGGATACGGACAAAGCACCACCGGCCTCAAACCCATTGCCGTGGAGTTGATTCCAACTCATAGCGACCCTATGGGACAGAGTAGAATAGCCCCATCAGGTTTCCGAGGCTGTGATCTTTACAGAAGCAAACTAGGTTTCCAAGGCTGTAATCTTTACAGAAGTAGACTGCCATCTCCCATGGAGCAGCTGGTGGGTTCAAACCGCCCACCTTTCAGTTAGAAGCTGAGCGCTTAACCACTGTGCCGCCAGGGCTCCCTTCCACCAGCCTTAGGACTAAATAAATATTTGTTGACTGACGGTTAATTCACGGGATTTCTTTGCTCTTTGTAAAAGTGCAGGGCCATAATGGTGCTAGAGACAGTATAACCACAAACTGAGCTTTTAAAATCAAAATCAATGAGTGCTTATCAATCTTATGTTGGGTAGTGGAGAAACTGGAGGCTTCACTGCTTGGGGTAAGCACAGATGGGCTGAGAGAATTACCTGGAGTGGCTTTTTTATATTTGTGGGTGTGTGTATAGTTTATGCAATTTAATCACATGTATAGATTTTCAGAGTCACCACCACAAGATAGACAACTGTTCCATCACCACGAAAGAACTCCCTCCTGCTAACCCTTCAAAGTCACATACGTCCTTCCCTACCCCCCTGGCAACCACTAATCTGTTCTCCATCTCTGTCATTTTGTCGCTTCATGGTTATTACAAAAATGGAGTCACACTACGAGTAGCCCTTCGAGACTGGCTTTTTTTCCCTCAGCATAATGCCCTTGCCATCCATCCAATTGTTTCTGAGTATCAATAGTTCGTTCCTTTTTATTGCTGAGTGGTCTTCCACCTGGGGTTTTTTAATCCTACACACACTCCCACAAAGATTCCATCCTGCATGGGGCTGCCCCCACCGCTGCTAAAAACACTGGCCTAGTGATCTAACAAGGAGCCCTGATGGTGTAGTGGCTAAGCGCTTGCCTGCTAACTGAAAGGTCAGAAGTTCGAGCCCATCAGTTGCTCTGCAGGAGAAAGATGTGACAGTCTGCTCCCGTAAAGATTACAGCCTTGGAAACCCTATGGGGCAGTTCTATTCTGTCCAATAGAATTGTTACAAGTCAGAACTGACCGAATGGCAAGGGGGCCAGTAGTGATCTAATGTAGTGTCTGGGAGATACAAATGGTTAAGGGCTCGGCTACTAACCCAAAGGCTGGCAGTTCTATTCTACCCATTGGTACCTCAGAATAAAAAACCTGGCAATCTGCTTCTGAAAGATCACAGCCATTAAAAGCTCTTCTCACTGAATATTATATGGAGAAATTGTTGAATGGGAAGCTGTTTTGCTGTGTATACTTTCACCAAAATATAAATAAAATATTTGATATGGATTGAATTATGTCCCCCCAAAATGTGTTGTAAATCCTAACCCCTATACCTGTGGTTATAATCCCATTTGAGAATGGGTTTTCTTTGTTATGTTAATGAGACAGTATCAGCGTAGAGTGTGTCTTAGGTGGATCTCTTTTGAGATATAAAAGAGATTAAACAAACAAGCAAGCAAGCAGAGATGGGGAAAGATAGATGTCATGCCACATGAAGTTCACCAAAGAGCCAAGGAACATAAGAGACAAGGACCTTCCCCCAGAGCTGACAGAGAGAGAAAGCCTTCCCATAGAGCTGATGTCCTGATTTTGGATTTCTAGCCTCCTAAACTGTGAGAAGATAAATTTGTTTGTTCAAACCACCCATTTGTGGTATTTCTGTTACAGCAGCACTAGATAATTAAGACAATACTTAAAAAAAAAAAAAACCTATGGAGCACAGTTCTACTGGAGTCAACTTGAAGGCATCTGTAAAAATGGAGTGGCAGAGGCATCCTCTGATCTCCTCTAACTTCACAAGGAGGAAGGAGAATCAAGATCAGTCAAGATCATCAGCCCAAAGCTGATTCCTATGAGGTAAGATCAGACACGCCTCATCTCTCCAACCAATCTTTTTTACCAATTCTGACACCAACCATCCCTCTTACAGCACTCTCTATTTCTCTGCTGGGTTCAATAACTCGTTACAGAGGCCACACAGAACTCTCAGACCATACTCACAGTTATGGGGTTTATCAGGGAAATAACAGGTTACAGTTCAGGATCAGGAATGCTCAGGATACAGTTCTTCCATCAGGACAGCCTCTTCTCAGCCATGCCCACAGGCAGGCCTCTCCCTCCGGTCCTCCGCCCCTCAGCCTGGCTTCTGCCTACTCCGGCAAGTGTTACAAATCTCTTCAGCTCCACCAGTAAGTGTCCGGAGGCACCCCACTCCACCAGGAAGCCTCCTGCCCAAAAGTGCTCCACTCTCTCACTCCGTGGGTGAGTACACTCACTGTAGCTGCCTCGCTTCATGGGCAGAGAAGCCCACTGCACCATCTCATGCCAGTCTCCTGGTTCTGCTGCTGCCAGTTCTCTGCCGTGCTTGCCGCCACTTCTCACTGTCTTGAGCCGTCTCCAGTGTTACAACTTTCCTGGGTCTAGGAGGTTCTCAGTGCAGAGATCCCAGATCCAAAGGATGGGCTCCATTCCTAGCTCTTCCTCTTGGTGGTAGTGTGTCCCCTCCTCTCTGTTTGCTTCTCTCTGCTTTTATCTCTTGTAAAAGGTGTGACTCATGTAAAGGTGTGACTTGAATAAGAGTGGTAAGGGTGGTGACTGGGGTAAGGGTGGTGACTTGAGTCACACTCTCTAGTAAGGCAGTGACTCAAGATGCATCCCACCCTAATCCTGCCTCATTAACATAACAGACAACTCACTCTCAAATGGAACCATAACCACAGGCATAGAGGCTAGGATTTATAACACATCAGAAAATGGAGGATAATTACATCAAATCACAAAAATGAAGGATGACTGCATCTTTACATAACTGCCAAATTATATCATCACATAACTGCCAAACCACAGAAAATCACGGCCTAGCCAAGCTAATCTTAACCCCTTAACCATCACAGGTTCCATACACCTTATTTGCACAGTCCTACCCAATCATTGTGTGGGAGTCACAAAGACTATGGTTACAAGGGCCATATTAAGTAATTCACTGCACTGCAGCAACTGGTTTGGCTTTGGGATTTTTTTTTTTTTTTTTAGTTTAGTGATCTAACAGAGGTGTGTAAAGAAATTACTGACTAAGATTAATCCTGCCAGCGGCTTTTCTTTCACCCAAAGTTGCTAATTTTTTCTTTCCTATTAGAAGCTAGGTTTATTAAATATAAATTTCAAAAGATATGATCGAGTGGAGGGGCAGAGACTACCTTGTGACCTGATAACAGTTTGATCTCAGTAAAAGAGGGAGGACAGAGTTGAATCAATCATGTTAAGATTAGCTAATGGTTGATCTTCTATATTTCTCCCTCCTCGTTGTAAGCTTCATTGTACCTAGCATTTTCGAGCCATTTGCTTTTTCTGGAGTCAAAATGGTGCCCTTATAAGTATATAGAATAAACTGCTCAGAATAAACCTTATGTTTAAATTTCATTGAGTTTTTATTTTTAACACTTTTAATGAAATGAAGTCTGAGTGATCTTTAACCTCGCTGCCTTGGAGACCAGGGCTCTCATTCATGTGGGGAGGGAACGTTTACACGAGGATTTCCTGAGGTGATAAGGTACCTGGTCACTGGCAATTCCAGATATTTGATCAACAAGCAGGAAATCCAGGGAATTTCCTGGGATTGACTAGCCAAGAAAGGGGAGAGAGGCCTTCCCTCCCCCTCAGTCTAAACCAAGCCACCCCACCCCAGTTCTACTCCCTCAAAGCACCCTGAGGCTCTCTACCAGAAGAATTATCACCATTTTCCATGATACATCCTTTGTGTCCTTCTGGAAGGAGAGCATCATGGGGCAGAAAGCATGTCCCCAGTACTGAGCACACCAAGAACTAAAGCATAGGACAAATGCATGCACAAATTAGTCACACACATGCACACATACACACACACAGTCAGACCTGCCAAGGTTTCTGAGTTAATGGAATCATTAAGGAAGAGACTGACCAACCATCCCAATTTTCCCCAGACTGAGGAATGAGAAATCATTTTAATTCTCCTGGAATCCAGATTTCTGGGACCCATGGAGTTGGGGTGACCCACCCAGGCCATTTGCCCTTAGGTGTCCTTTTGAACCTTAAGCCTTGAAGAAACTGGTTTTCTAAAGTCACCTTCAAGTCATACAATAGCCTACTAAGTAGCCTGCTTTCTTAGGCTGAATGCTGAGAAAACCAGACACAGTCACACCCACGTCGGGAACCCCCTCATCCTATCCTCCTAGACTCTGACCGAATCTGAGGATGGGAAACCTCATTTGATGAGCTTTCCTTTTTCATGCTGATTTGCATTATCTTTATTTCCTTTTTGCTTCCTTTCTATGTCCTTGGGAAGCAAAGTTTCTTGGGAAAGCTATTCCAGCTTTCTTTTCTATATTGTTGTTATTGGTTGCCATCAAGTCAGTCCCTGACTCATGGTGACCCCATGCACAACAAAGCAAAACGATGCCTGGTATTGTGCCATCCCCATAATCGGTTGCAGATTGAACCGTTGTGATCTAGGGTTTTCATTGACTGATTTTCAGAAGTAGATTGCCAGGTCTTTCTTTCTAGTCCCTCTTAGTCTGGAGGCTCCACAGAAATCTTTTCAGCATCATAGCAACACTAAAGCCTCCACTGACAGACGGGTGGTGGCCATGCATTGGCCGGGAATCGAATCCGGTCTCCAGCATGGAAGGCAAGAATTCTGCCACTGAATCACCAATGTCTCCTTCTTTCTCTATACTGCTGTGGTTGTAGTTAGTTGTTGTCAAGTCTATTCCAACTCACGGTGACCCCATGTGTGCAGAGTAGAACTGCTCCATAGGATTTTCAAGGCTGTGACTTTTTGGAAGTAGATGGAGGGAAGGAATTTAGGATTTCAGCCTTCACATGCATAGAAAAGGAAGAGAGGTGGCATATTCTCCGGGACCTAAGTAGGATGAAGATGGTGGGAGATCTGGGAGGTGGCAAGGCTAGGGGGGTGGGGGATATACTCCTGCAACAAATCCTTCCTATGGGAGGATTCCCCACAGGGACTCTAGGAGGATTTTAGTTTCGTGGAGTAGGGAGGATAGGGAGAGGAGAAAGTCTTTACAAAGGAATGGATGAAACAGAAAAATAAGATGGTATCCATCCCCTGGAACAGGAGCCTGCAAACTTTTCCTGCAAAGGGCCAGACGCTAGCTATCGTAGGTTCTGTGTGCTGGACAGTCTCTGTCACGTGACTCAGCTCTGCTGTTGTGGCGCGAAAGCAACCACAGGCAATATGCAAACAAAAGGGTATAACTGTGTGCCAATAAAACTTTATTTATGGACTGTGAACTTTGCATGACATATCATTTTGACATGCCATGAAATATTATTCTTCTTTTGATTTTTTTCAACTGTTTAATAATATAAAAATCATTCTTAATTCCTGGGCCATATGAAAACAGGTGGTGGATCAAATCCGGCCCATGGGCCATTGTGTGCTGAGCCCTGTCCTAGATGAGTATCTCCAGGTGGGAGCCCAGGTAAGCGTGTTTTTAGAAAGCTCCACAAGTAAAAAGGAATGAAGTCCCAATACAGGCTATAACATGAACGAACTTGAGAACAAGCTAAGTGAAAGGAACCAGACACAAAAGGTCATACATTACATGACAACATTTATATGAAATATCCAAATCAGTAAAAACCAGTGACCCCCATGTGTGTCAGGGTGGAGCTTTGCTCCATCGGGTTTTCAGTGGCTGATTTTTCAGAAGTAGATCACCAGGCCTTTCTTCCAAGGAGCTTCTGGGTGGACTGGGACATCTAACCTTTCAGTTAGCAGCCAAGGACGTTAACCTTTTAGATTAGTGGTTGCCAACAGCTGGGGGGCAAGGGATGGGAAATGATTGCTTAAAAGGTACAAGGTCTCCTTTTTGGGGTAACGAAATACTCTGGAACTAGATAGTCGTGATGGTGATGAAACATTGTGAGTGTACTAAATGCCACTGGGTTGTTCACTTCAAAATGATGAATTTTATGTTATGTGCCTTTTATCACAATACATAATAAGAATTAAAGAAAGCTCCATGGTTGATTTAGATGCTCAGCCAAGGACTCTCTCCCCGTCACCTGAGGTTACCTGCGCAGCTCTGGGAGGGTAGAGAGCCAGGCCCCTGGTGCAAGGACCCTCCTGCCCATGTCAGAAGGTACCTGCTGAGGTTGAACTCCGTCAAAGAAAGCGGGCGGGGCTTCTCAAGGGAGGCAAACGCTGGAGACCAGAGGAAACAGTGGATGAGGGATTCCAGTGTTACCCAACAGAAGGCTCTTCAAATGTGTCTGTGAGACACAGAGCTGCTTTTTTTTATTATTACTATTTAACTGTGGCCCTGGTGGCGCAGTGGTTAAGAGGTCGGCTGCTAGCCAAAAGGTCGGCAGTTCGAATCCACCGGCTGCTCCTTGGAAACGCTATGGGGCTGTTCTCCTCTGTACCATAGGGTCGCTAAGTCGGAATCGACTCAATGGCGACGGGTTTGGTTTTCTTGGTTCTATATGACAAAACAATTACATTTTAACCATTTTCAAGTATACAATTCAGTGACATGAATTACATTCACTGCTTTACAAACATCACCACTCTCCATTTCCAAAAGGTTTTCATCACCCCAAACCGAAGCGCAGCACCCCTTAAACAATAATTCCAGCGCCTTCTCTCAGCACCTGGTCGTTGTTGTTGCTGCGTGCTGTAACCACTGACAAACTTTGGTCTCTGTACATTTGCCTGTTTCATGTAAACGGGATCATACAATATTTGTCCTTTCTGTATCTGACTTATTTCACTCAGCACAATGTATTCAAGGTTCATCTGTCATAGACTATACCAAAACTTTATTTTGCTTTTTGGCTGAATAATATTCCACTGGATGGATATACCACATTGTGTTTATCTTCTGTTGATGGACACTTGGGTTGTTTCTACCTTTTTTTTTTTTTTTTTTTTTTGGCAATTGTGAATAGTGCTGCAATTACATTTATCATGCTGTGAGGAACGGCTATTTTGAAGACTAAAAAATGTGGAATTAGGAGCTGTGGATAACAGTTGCCACATTTTGTCCAATTCAGCATCCAGGAGATTTGAAGCACGTTTGCCCATCCTGTCTAGCACCTGTATGAAACAGTTTGGAACAAATGGAAGATCACTGCCAAGTTGCCCGTCAAAAAAAAACACACGCTGATCTCCCTCCCTTTTTTCTCTGGGCGATTTATTTTTATTATTTATTGCTACATACTAAAGCCTAAAGTTACGAGTTTATATCACATCAGAGAAGTAGATTTGGTGAGGAGGTAAGCGTACCTTCCCTCCTAAGCACTCCAGAAAGAAGAAATACTGTTGAATTTCAGCAACCAATTGCAAGCATAACAAAAATCCCATCTGGGGCTTATTTTTCCAACACAGAGCTTCAGTTATAAAATCTGACCTTTGAGCCTGTTTTGGTTAAAGATTTTCAGAGAATGGTGTTGGGAGGCTGCAAAAGTGCAAGTACTTCTTTGCTTCTTAAGGGAGACTGCCACATACTGGCTTCAGGCTTGTCTAGATCCAGGTGCTCTAACAGTGTCAGGAAACTGTCTCTTTACATTCTAGGTCATGCTTTGCTTTGTAGTGACTACATTAGCTGTCAAGCTCTCCCTGCTGTAGGCTGTTCCATTCTCCAAGCTTAGCAGTTATGACAAAATTCCTAGGATTAAGTCCCACTGGCTTGCTTTAAGATTCATGCTAATGGCTGAACTATGGGCAGAGGGATGGAATACACTGACTGGCCATTCTTGGTCATGTGCCCATCTCTAAAGTTGGTCCAATCTCAAACCACATGGATGAGAACGGGACAATGGTTCTCCAAAGGAAAATCAGAAAAAAGATGTTGACAGAAGAAAGAGGTGTGGAATTCTAGAAAGGCAAAACCAACATAGGTCCACTACACCTGTGCTAAGTGAGTCATTGAGGCTTACTAAAATGTTGTTGTTGTTAGGTGCCATCAAGTCGGTTCCGACTCATAGCGACCTTCTGTACAACAGAACAAAACACTGCCCAGTCCTGCGTCATCCTCACAATCATTGCTGTGTTTGAGCCCATTGTTGCAGCTACTGTGTCAATCCGTCTCCTTGAGGGTCTTCCTCGGTTTTCGCTGACCCTCAACTTTACCAAGCATGCTGTCCTTCTCCAGGGACTGGTCCCTCCTGATAACATGTCTAAAGTATGTGAGATGTAGTCTCGCCATCCTTGCTTTTAAGGAGCATTCTGGCTGTACTTTTTCCAAGACAGATTTATTCGTTCCTCTGGCAGTCCCTGGTGTATTCAATATTCGTCACCAACACCGTAATTCAAAGGCATCAGTTCTTGTTTGGTCTTCCTTATTCATTGTCCAGCTTTCACATGCATATGGGATAATTGAAAACACTGTGGCTTGGGTCAAGCGCACTGTAGCCCTCAAAGTGACATTTTTGTTTTTTGACACTTAAGAGTTTTTTTACAGCAGATTTGCCCAATGCAATATGTTGTTTAATTTCTTGACTGCTGCTTCCATAGGTGTTGATTGTGGATCCAAGTAAAATGAAATCCTTGACAACTTCAGTCTTTTTTCCGTTTATCATGATGTTTCTTATTGGTCCAGTTGTGAGGATTTTTGTTTTCCTTTTTTTTTTTTTTTGGTTTTAGCATCTTTTAACAGTCAAAATAATTTATGTGTTTCTTTTTTTTTTTAATTGTACTTTAGATGAAGGTTTACAGAACAAACTAGCTTCTCATTAAACAATTAGTATGTGTATTGTTTTGTGACATTGGTTACCAACCCCAAGACATGTCAAGGTAATCCACACTGAAGGCTATAGTCTTTGATCTTCATCAGTAAATGCTTCAAATACAAAAATGTAGTATTCATAAATTAAAAGTGGAAAGCTACCGTGGTCTACTGAGCACTCTTTTTGGCATTCCACCTAGAAGTCTAGCTGCCAAACAACACCGCACAGTCTTGTACATAGGTGTATGCTGAGAGTTGGAATTTCCATAATTTTCTGGAGGAACATTTTGCCTTCTGTGTTGAATTGGCCAGGGTTTTCAGCTGCCATTCTCTTTGCTTAGCTAATGATAAATTACCGTGGGTTTAGCTTGTTTTATCAGCTTAATTTGTTGTGGGCTGTTTGGTGAATCCTACGGTGTTTAATGGTGCTCATTTGCATCTGCAACGTTTTTGGACTACAATTTTTTCAATAAATAGAGGAAGTCATGTATGCATTGAGTGAAAATAAGAATCATCTGTACTCTTATTGCTACAGCAGATGTATTCACAATTCCCCAACGTTTGCTGTAGGATAATATTCCATTTTTTATCACGCAGCGTTTTTCCACTGGAAGGTGGAAACAGGTTTCTCTTAATTGGGCTGGGGACAAAAAGTTTTTTAGAGCTGATGCTCAAGGCACTTTGCATATACCTGATTTAATACATTGGAAGGCTTATTTGGCAGAGCAGTGGAACGTATATTTGAAACACTGGTCTTAAAGAGTGGAGGGGTCTTCAAAGCTTGATCCAGACAGGGATAAGAAAACTCCTGCTGTAAAGGACCAGATAATAAATACTTTTGACTTTGTAGGCTATTCAGTCTCTGTTGCAATGACTTAACTCTGATGCTGTAGCACACAAAAACAACCACAGACAATGGGCATGGATGTGTTCCAATAAATTTTTAATTACAAAAGCAGATGGCTGGCCAAATTTGGGCCATAGGTTGCCAACCTCTGGTCTAGGAGTTTGGGCTTCCTTCTGTTGAACCATTAAGGATGTTGAAGGTGTGAATTTCAGTGCCCAATTTAGATGTCCAAGAAATATATAACTATTTTTCTGTAACTGAATTTGATTGCTATTTCAAACCCCATTCTGCAGGGTGGTGGAAACTTCATCTCTTTCAGTCTGGGGTCTTCTTCCTCTTGTTCCTGGTGTGGCATCTTGGTTCCCTGGGGCTTGGATGGTGCCCAGGATCTGGAGAGCAGAAGGGATGACAAGAAGGGATAAGTTGCCAAGTCATTGTCTCTCCATAGTGGTCCTGATGAGTGGTTCCTCATCATTGTGATTCTTGGTTATTGGTCAATGCCAATCACTGCTGGACTCACTTTTGGTCCCACTTCTTCAGAACCACTGGCTCTCTGAGCCACATCCTTGTCCCAAATCCATTTCCCTCTTCTTCCAAAATAATTGAATGGTAGCCAGGGTCACTACGAGTTGGAATTGACTAGACGGCAACGGATTTTTTTTTTTTTTCACCAGGAACATGTTTGTCTACTGAGACATCTCCCAGCCTCCTTTGCATTTAAGTGGGGTCATATGACTGAGCTGTCAGCAACGGAATGTGAGAGGAAATGACATGTTCCACTTGCTGGTTTGAGTCTTATGACATCACACACATTTCCTACATAATCTCTTTCCATTTCCTGCTGGCTGGAAATGAGAAGTGGTGACCTGGCACTGACCAGGTAGACAGAGCAAGGCTGCAAGGCAGTGGATCTTAAACATGGCTACACACTAGAGTTTACTGGGGAGCTTTAAAAATCCCATGCCTAGGTCCCACTCCAGACCAATTAAATCAGAATCTCTGGAGGCAAGGGGAGCCCAGGTATCAGTACTTTTTTTAGCTTCCCAGGTGATTCTAATATGTGGGCAAGCATGGAAACCAGTGCTGCAGGGAGGGCAAAGCAAGAAGAGGAAAGGATCCTGGGAACCTAAGTGACCTTCAGGAGCTGAGCTGCCCTGCCACCGTGGACCATTCACTGGGTGAGGGACTCTAGCTTCCCTGGAAAACAGACCACATTTATAACGTTAACTTACAGAATCAGAAATTTTTATAGACTCATTAACTATATGTTAGTTTATCTACAATTGAGATGGGGAAAATTTCTGGGGGAACAGAGTTTTATTTAAGAAGACAGGAATAACTCTTAATCCTCCCCCCGACCATCTCATTCCTCCTGCAGTTCTTGGAATCCCTTCTCTTGTGTCCTGTCTACCTTCACTGCATTTTCAAACATTTCAACCAGTTTTCATTCCTTCTAATAACATTAAGTGTTTAGCTTGTGCCAGGCATTATACCAATTGATTTCCATCTAATAATGGATTTAATTCTCACACAATGCGGTGAGGTGAGCGTTATTATCACCACATTTTATGAAGAGGAAACTGAGGCTCAGAGGTGGAGCTTGTCCAAGTTCCATCTGGGACGTGGTCTGTGCTTTTAGCTAAGTTATTGCTGCTGCTGCTGGTGGTTGCTGTCAAGTCAATTCCTACTCATAGCAACCCCATGTGTATGAATTAGAACTGCTCCACAGGGTTTTCAAGGCTGTGATCTTTCAGAAGCAGATCGCCAGGCCTGTCGTCTTCCAAGACATCTCGGGGTGGGTTCGGACCACGAACTGTTCAGTTAGTAGTCGAGTGCTTAACCGTTTGTACCACCCAGGGACTCCTCACTAAGTTATTCTGTCTTTTATTCTCTATGAATTTGATTAACAGCTGGTACATTTTGTGTGCTCAATATGACCACAGAAATGTTGCAAGCAGGACATATTAAATATGAACATCAAAGAATTTAAGACTTGAGATGACCATACAGGTAATTTAATTTGACCTGTTTACTTTAAAGGAGAGAAAACTGAGATATCATTGATCCGTTTATCATCCATTCAACAACAGCTCATTGGACAGCAAAAGGGCTTACCCTTCCTGAGTGCTTACTATGTGTTGAGCACTGTTCTAACCTCTCTATAGGCATTAAGTCATTTAACGCTCAGTGAGATAGGTACCACTATTCACTCCATTTTATGGATGGGGGATTGAGGCACAGACAAGTGAAGCTCACGCTGCTAGTAGCTGGTGGAGACAAGATTCAAACCCAGGAATCTGATAGCATGGGCACAGTGCTAGATGAGCTTATAATAATAAAGATCAAAATTGTCTTAAAACCAAACAATAGCTTAGATTAACTAAACTATTGCACATTATGCTCTTTGAAGAACTATCTACATGGGATCAGTTTTACAACAGTAACTCGATTACATAGGAACCTTAGGGGGTAGTGAATTTATGTTAATGGTGGAGGAACATCTCAGAAAAGGCGGGTGAGAATGGTTACACAACACAAATGTAATCAATGTCACTGAGTTGTACACGTAGAAATGGTTGAATTGGTGTATGTTTTGCTGTGTATATTCTCAACAACAAAATAAAATTTAAAAAAAAAGCAACTAGCAGCACAGTCCCCAGTAACTGTGACTTTGCTTCTGAGTGAATATAAAATAAACCAATCTTGTAGATAAAAAGCCAAAAAACCCATTGCCATCGAGTTGATTCTGACTCATAGTGACCATATAGGACAGAGTAGATCTGCCCCATAGGGTTTCCAAGGAGCAGCTGGTGGATTTGAACTGCCAACCTTTTGGTTAGCAGCCATAGCTCTTAACCATTGCACCAGCAGGGCTCCACCTTGTAGATAGGATCTTATTTGTATAGAAGATAGTTCAAACCTTTTTTTGAGAAATTTAGTTAGATGTGTTATTTTTTAAAATAACCTAAGACAAGTTATGCTGACCTTGAGACCTGCTTCCTTTATGATTCATTGTGGGTTACTAAGTGGTTGTCCCTGAGGGTATTACAAGCATAGGCTTTTATTTCCTGCCAGTTGATTGCATCTTTCCTCTAGAGAGTCATACTTCTAATTGCAAATGGCATTATGTGTATTTTCTTCCAGAGACCTGAGATAAGAAAAAGCATCTCTAATTATTAAAATGTTATTATTCATCAGCTTACAGTTTTCAATAAAAGTTGGAATTACCAAGTGAAAAAAAAAATCACAAACCCATGAGAAGGCAAGCTGCTTTGACTGAAAGACAGAAGAAAAAATCAACAGGTGATTTAAATGCCCCTTCCAAGGTCTGCAGACACTGGAATTGTCAGATACAGATGAAGAGCAGCCCCAGGTGAAATGATTAAAGACATCAAGGATGCAGCCACAAAGATGACTGACCAACAAGAAACTTTTGGGAGCAAATAGAAAGATTTTTTAATGGAAATGCGTAAAATAAAAATTACAACTGCTGAAATAAAAAAACGCTCAGTAAGCTGATCAAAAGCAGATTAAATGCAGCCCAAGAGGAAATGAGTGAACTAGAAGATATAGTTGAAGAAATAACCTTGAATACAGCACAAAGAGGCAAGAGATATAAAATATGAGACAATAAGAAGAGACGGAGGATAGCATGATTAAATCCAAGGTACATCTAATCAAAGACCCCGGAGGATCAAGTAGAGAAATGGAGGAGAGGCAAAATTTAAAGAGATAAGAACTGCTCAATGACAACAATAACGAAAGACAGAAGGCACTGGAATGAAATCTTGAAAGAACTGGGGCAAAAGCCATTCTCCCAAACGACCCCTGGCAGCTTTGGTGCCCAGTAAGGACCACTGAGCCATGACATTCTAATGATCAGGGCACCCATGGAAAACACTAGAAGTAAAGAAGGCAGCAAGGTAACCACCACATGGGACTTTAACAGCAGCAAACCTCTCGTAAGCACACTTTTTCCTGGACACAAACGAAATACCCCCTGATAATTCTGCAACACAGTGTGGGAAACTTGTAGACAGGAGATGTTGAGGTCCTACATGTGGAAAATAAAGAATTATTAAAAAGGCATTAATGTTAACGTGGCTTCATTTGTATTCACAGGCTAGTGGGGCCTGAAATTATTCGCTTCTAGACTCTACTAACTGGCCAGTGAACTCCAAATCTTTTTACAAACTTTGACTCAGGTTACGAACCAAATCCATTCTCCGGAGGTACACTCTAATGCCAAGACAGTGACTGTATTAGTCAGGGTATAGACTGAGATACTGTAACAAAGAGACCCAAGAAAACATAGCTCAAACAAGAAACACATTTAAATTCTTACCTAAGAACCTGGAAGGAGGCAGGTGGTCTAACACAGGCATGTAGCTCCACTGCACAAGGTCATCCATCCAGGAACCCAGGAAGAAGGAAAGAGAAAGAGTGAAAGACAAGCCACTTCCTTTTAAAGAAGCCACACAGAAGTTGCAATTATTGTTTCCATTTGTATTCTATTGCTGGGACCTTGGTCACGTAGCCTTATATAGCTGCAAGAGAAGCTGAGAAATGTAGTCTCCAACAGGATAAGCATGTACCCCTTCAAATCTCAAGGAGAGTTCTATTACCAAAGTATGAAGGGGAGAAAGATGCCTGAATCAGAGGTCAGTGCCTGCAGTGGTGGGCAGGGGATAGGAAATTGTATGCCAGAGTTTACTCACATCATTTTAACAACAATAATAATAATTCATAATGACTAACATTTACATAGTCCTTATGATGTGCCAAGGTCCCTGGGTGGGACAAACAGTTAAGAGCTCAACTACAAACTGAAAGGTTGGCAGTTCAAACCCACCCAGTAGACCCACAGAAGAAAGGCCTGGTGATCTTCTTCCTTAAAGATTACAGCCAAGAAAACCCTATGGAGCAGTTCTACTATAAATATATGGAGTCATCATGAATCAGAATTGACCTAGCAGTAACAGGTTTGGGTTTTTTGGTTTTATGATGTGCCAGGCAACTATTCTAAGTAGATTACTTAACTCATTTACTCCTCACAGAGACTCTATGAGGTAACTACTATTATTCTCATTTTATAAAGAAGGAAATAAAGACATAGAAAGGTTAAATAATGTACCACTGTCACACAGGTGGCACCCTAGTGGCACAGTGGTTAAGAGTTCGGCTACTAACCAAAAGGTCGGCAGTTCGAATTCACCAGCCGCTCCTTGGAAACCCTATAGGGCAGTTCTACCCTGTCCTATAGGGTCGCTATGAGTTGGAATCAACTTGACGGCAATGTTATTTTTTGTGGGGGGAGGTAGGGTCACAGGTAATAAGTAGTCCAGCTGGAGTTTTAAAATTCACTAGCCAAAAGTCTTGAGAAAATCCATTTCCAAAAGGTTACTTTGCATTCAGCAAGTAAAGCAATTATTTGAGAGAATGCAAAGGACGTTTCTAGGGCTGTGAATAAGAAAGCTAGAAAAGCAGCTGATTTCCAGTTTGGTACCAAGAAGGCAGTTATTGAATGTATAAAAGAGCCTTTTCCCTGGTTCATCTCTAAAGGAAATGCTTTGAAGGAACATAATCCATATGCCCCTGGAATGCAGTCAGAACAATTGCAGTCTCAGGGTTTAATCTTTCTGCCAGATATGGGCTCTGTTACCAACCCCCTTGGCTAGAAGTCTTCAGGATCAGGAGGACGTTCCTTTCTGGTCCATAACGTACAGACTGACAAGAGTAAACTTTTGTCCCCCAGGGAACCATGGCAGGAAAGATGTCCGAGAATGTTTTTTTTTTTTTTGCCACCAAGCTACTTTGGAAATTAAGATCATTACAGACTAATAGCAGCTGTTAGGTACTTAGCAAATGTAGCTAATCAGCCTCCCACACATGGGGAGTATTCTGAACGCACCACTGCTGCTAAATCCCAGTGGTGACTGCAGACTCTCCATCTCCCTCCCGACCAGGTAATTAGAACTGGATAATTGCCTTGGCCAGCTAGCAGAAGCAGCAATACATCACACCTGCCCACAAGCTGTGTGGCAGGATCAGAGGTGGAAGGTGCCTTTGGGCTGAGAAATATCAGTAACAATGATGCATAATAGAAGCTGAAATGCATGGAGCCAGGCTCAGTGATAAGCACTTGGCACAGGTGCGGTGGAGACTTCTAGAGTTGGTACGGGGATGCCCAGTTGGAGGCTACATTTCCTACCCTCTCTAGGGGCTGGGTGTAGCCAGATGAGTAAAGGCAATGAAATATGAGTCAAAGTGATGAGTTGCTTGCCCAAGAACTGTAACATAGATGTGTCTGTGACCCAATCTCAATCTTTCAGAAGAGGACAATGCCCAAGGGAATGACCGAGGAACAAAATGGAAAGAACTAGGGTCCCCAAGTGACTGTGTGGAACCACTCATGGAAGACTGTTAAATGAGAGAGAAATAATCATCTGTCTTCCTTAAGTTACTATATTTTGTGGGCCTCTTTGTTCCACATCTTAATCTTTACCCTAATACAATGTTGTAAGTTGCCAGTGAGTCAGCTCTGACTCATGGTGACCATATGCATAACAGAACAAAACATTGCCTGGTCCTGCACCATCTTTATGATCATAGATATGTTTCAGTCCATTGTTGCGGCTATCACGTAGTGCCTTCCACCCTAGAGGGCTCATCTTCCAGCACTGTATCAGAAAATATTCTACTGTGATCCATAAGGTTTTCATTGGCTAATTTTTGGAAGTTGATTACCAGGACTTTCTTTCTAGTTTGTCTTAGTCTGGAAGCTCTGCTGAAATCTGTTCCCCACGGGTGACCCTGCTGGTATTTGAAACACTGGTGATATAGCTTCCAGCATCATAGCAACATGCAAGCCACCACAGTATGACAAACTGACAGGTGGTGGAACTAATACAACAGGCTACTTCATTTTATCCTCACAAAAACCCAGTGAAGTGGTTACTATTATCATTCCTGTTCTGCAAATAAGGAAACTGAAACTCAGAGGTTAAATAATTTGCTCAAGACCCCAGAATCAGTAAGTGGTGAAGACAGAATCTAAAGCCAGGTTTCTCATGCTCCAAAGCCCAGGGAGCAGGTTCTAATTCATAGGTCCAGGGCAGAGGCTGAGATTCTGCATTTCTACAAAGCTCCCAGGAGATGCCAACATTGCTGGATCATGGATAACATTTGAGGAGCAAGGATTTAAGCCACTCCACTCTCCTGCCTCCCCTTAGAGTTAGGACCAAGCATCCAAATTCCCGACTTCTAGTCTCAGGTCTCTTCATAAATTTTTTCCCTTTCTCTGCTGTCCCCTTCTCCTGAAAGTTAGTTAGATTCATATATTCAGAATTTTTTAATAGGCAAACTCTCTTGCAAGCATTAGATTTCTCCCAGGAAGGCACCATGCCTACAAAGAGCCATTACCATGAAATTGCAAACTATGATGCCACTTCTGGGGTTCTTGTGACAGCTGTCTTGTCATCTTCTGTCTTTTCCTACTTTAGCTCTCTAACTCAAAATAACATTCACTGAGGCTGCTTCGGAAAGGTGACACAAGTCATTCTGTACTCATCTCAACAGGAAATGTTGACCACATTAAGGTAGAAGCAACCTCAGCCTCGGAGGATATTACAGTCAATAGCAAAACCACACCAGCACCCAAAACACATGTGAAATGTGTCCCTGTGGCAAATCCCATTTCAGTCAGTCTGAAAAATCATCACAGCTCAAAGTCTGCTAAATCCAGCTCACAAAAGAGAAATACAAATGGCCAGCAAGTATATGAAGAATGTTCAACGTTACTGGTAATTAAATCAATGAAAATTCTCCACCTGGATATTTTACAAAAAAAAAGGAATAACACTCATTGCTGTTATTGGTGAGAGGAAATGAGCACTCTAATCTACTGTGAGGGAGAGTGTATATTGGGACTCATTTGGTTTCAGGTGACAGGATTCCAATTCAAACAAGCTTAATCAAAAAGGGAGAAAGTAGGGGGATTTATTGGCTGCTGAATCTGGGAAGTTCAAGGAGAATCTGTCTCTATGATGGGATGTGGCAAAGGTGTCATCAGGACTTTTACTCTCTCTACATCTCTCAGATTTGCTGACTTTGAGGAAGAGCCTCCCTCCCTCCCATAACCTTATGAGCACTTGGTTCAATTTTCACTTCCCCATAATAGGACTATGTCTACACTCTTTGACATATGACAGAGCAGTGCCCTCCCACTGTCGGTGGAGTGTCTTCCCCTATCACACATGCTGTGGCCACGTGACTTGCTTTGGTCAATGAGATATTAGCAGGTGTGAACAAATGACTTAAATGCACATTCATGATTTGGGTTAGCTCTTGGGCTCTGGTAATCTTCCAGGGAAAAAGGAAGATTGCTTCCCTTTCTCCTGGGCCCCACAATAAATAGGTGTGGAGCAGAGTAAATACAACCCTCAGCTTGGCAACCAACTAAGCCCAACCAATCCATAGCCTGAAGCAGAGTCACCCAGCCAAGCCCTGAACAGATCAACTGAACCAAAGTAAACCTACAGACCCATGAGTTTCCCAATGCGTACGTACCAATTTACACTCTCACCAGCAGTGTATGAGCATTCCGGTTGCTCCACATGCTCACCAACACTTGGTATTGTCACTCCCTTTAATCTTAGCTATTCTGATGGGGATATGGCTAATTTATATTTCTCTGATGAAACACATCTTATTGTATGTTTGTTGGTCATTTTAAAATCTTTTTACTAAAGTGCCTCTTCTGTCCTTTGACCATTGTTATTCTGTTTTCTGCCTTTTTCTTATTGATGTGTGGGAGTAAATTTATATATTCTGGATATGAGTCTTTTGTGACTATATTATTGTAAATATCTTCTATCCAGTCTGTGGCTTGACTTCTCACTCTCTAACCAGGATCTTTTAATGGAAAAAAGTTCTTAATTTTAATGAAGTCTAATTTATCATTTATAATTGGAAGTCATCAAAAATGTAATGGACTGCATAAAGATCAATATCCTAGACATTAGTGAGCTGAAATGGACTAGTATTGGCCATTTTGAATTGGACAATCTTATGGTCTACTCTGCCAGTGCCTTAGTTATCTAGTGCTGCTATAACAGACATACCACAAATGGATGGCTTCAACAAAGAGAAGTTTATTCTCTCACAGTTTAGGAGGCTAGAAGTCCGAATTCAGGGTGCCAGCACCAGGGGAAGGCTTTCTCTCTCCGTCAGCTCTGGGGGAAGATCCTTGTCATCAATCTTCCCCTGGTCTAGAAGCTTCTCAGAGCCAGGACCGAGGTCCAAAGGACGCACTCTGCTTCCAGTGCTTCTTTCTTGGTGGCATAAAGTCCCTCTCCCCTCTGCTCACTTCTCACTTTTATATCTCAAGAGATTGACTCAAGATACAACCTAATCCTGTAGATTGTGTCCTGCCTCATTAACATAGCTGCCTCTAATCCTGCCTTATTAACATCATAGATGTTAGGATTTATAACACATAGGGTAATCACATCAGATGACAAAATGGTGGACAACCACACAATACTGGGAATCATGGCCTAGCCAAGTTGGACACGCATTTTTGGGGGACACAATTCAATCCATAACAGTTGGAAATGACAAAATGAAGAGGAATGGTATCCCATTCATCATCAAAAAGAACATTTCAAGATTTATCTTGAAGTACAACGCTGTTGGTGATAATGTCCATAAACCTATAAGGAAGACCAGTTAATACGACTATTATTCAAATTTATGCACCAATCACTAATGCCAAAGCTGAGGAAATTGAAGATTTTTACCAACTTCTGCAGTCTGAAATTGATCAAACATGCAATCAAGATGAACAAACAAATCTGTCTGGGAAGAAGTACAGCCAGAATGCTCCTCAGAAGCAAGGATGGTGAGACTTCGTCTCAGGTACTTTGGATGTGTTATCAGGAGGAACCAGTCTCTGGAGAAGGACATCATGCTTGGTAAAGTAAAGCGTCAATGAAAAAGAGGAAGACCCTTAATGAGATAGACTGATACAGTGGCTGCAACAATGGACTCAAGCATAATGATTGTGAGGATGGGGCAGTACTGGGCAGTATTTCGTTCTGTTGTACATAGGGTCGCTATGAGTTGGAACCAAACTGACAGCACCTAACAACATAACAATTTATCAATATTTTCTTTTATGGTTAGTACTTTTTGTGCCTGGTTCAGCCTCTTATTCAAGCCAATACTTTGCCTTATCATTGATATTCTTAAAAGTACATTCAACTTTTTGTTTTGTTTTATTAGCAAAACTTCAAAAATTCTAGAAGTATTTCATTTCAAAGTTTTAGAATCATTTATTAATTTTTGCCTTTAAAATGAAGAAGAAAGACATTTTTCTGTTATTTTTCTCTAGTGAAAGTCAGTTTAAGAGCCTACAACTAGATGCCTTTCTAAGAGATTTTCAAAGGCAATTTGAGCCGCATGGAATTTTTGCCTTTTTCATTGACTTCAGAACCTAAGCCCTGTATAAGCTGCAATTCCATTATAAGAACAAACCATGGCTCCCCAAATATCTCATGTGCTCTTGCATGTTTCCCAGACTCCCTTGCTATTTAATTAGGGTCATGTGACTAGTTTTGGCCAATGGACTGTGAGCCAAAATGATGTGTATCATTTCCAGGCTGAGGCAGTTAAGAGCTTGTGTGCCTCCTCTATCCTTCTTTACTATGCCCAAAAGCCTTGGAGACCACGTGTTCTAGACGGTGCAGATACATGATGGAAGAAGGCTGCCCAAACTACCTCAGACTGTACACAAGTGAGAAATGTACCTATCTTAGTTATCTAGTGCTGCTGTAACAGAAATACCACAAGTGGATGGCTTTAACAAACAAAAGTTTATTCTCTCACAGTCTAGGAGGAAGGCTTTCTCTCTCTGTCAGCTCTGAAGAAAGGTCCTTGTCATCAATCTTCCCCTGGTCTAGGAGCTTCTCTGTGCAGGGACCCCGGGTCCAGAGGACATGCTCTGGTCCTGGCACTACTTTTGTGGTGGTATGAGGTCCCATTGTCTCTCTGCTTGTGTCTCTTTTTTATATCTCAAAAGAGATTGACTTAAGACACAACTTAATTTTGTAGAGTAAGTCCTGCCCCATGAACATAACTGCCTCTAATCCTGCCTCATTAACATCATGGAGGTAGGATTTACAACACGTAGGAAAATCACATCAGATGACAAACTGGTGGGCAATCACACAATATTGGGAATCATGGCCTAGCCAAGTTGACACATATTTTGGAGGGACACAATTCAAATCATGACAATACCTTTGTTGTGTTAAACCACTGAGACTTCAGGATTTGTCTATTGCAGCAGCTGACATTGCTTAATCTAATACCCAGGCAGAAACAGAACTTCTATTAGTAGAAATTGTCAAAGCTCTACCAGTTGAATTCATGTCCCAGCAATTTGTTTGTCCTCAGTTCAGTACGAGGTTATCTTTGGCCAAGTTCTGCGTCACTGATTTGCTCAGGTCAGGTTCTCCCAGAAGCAGACCCTGAGCCAAGCATTTAGATGTGAGTGATGTATCAAGAAGTGCTCGCCAACCAGCACTTTGCCAAAGAAGACATTCAGGCGGCTAACAGACACATGAAGAAATGTTCACGATCATTAACTGTTAGAGAAATGCAAATCAAAACTACAATGAGATACAATCTCACCCCAACAAGGCTAGCATTAATCCAAAAAACACAAAATAATAAATATTGGAGAGGTTGTGGAGAGACTGGAACACTTATACACTGTTGGTGGGAATGTAAAATGGTACACCCACTTTGGAAATTGATTTGGTGCTTCCTTAAAAAGCTAGAAATAGAAGTACCACACAATCCAGCAATCCCACTCCTTGAAATATATCCTAGAGAAATAAGAGCCGTCACACGAATAGATATATGCACACCCATGTTCATCGCAGCACTGTTCACGATAGCAAAAAGATGGAAACAACCTAGGTGCCCATCAATGGATGAATAGATAAACAAATTAGGGTATATTCACACAGTGGAATATTATGCAACAATAAAGAACAACGATGAATCTGTGAAATGTCTTATAACATGGAGGAATCTGGAGGTCATTATGCTGAGTGAATTTAGTCAGTAACAAAAGGACAAATATTGTATAAGACCACTATTATAAGAACTCAAGAAAAGGTTTAAACACAGAAGAAAACATTCTTTCATGGTTACAAGGGTGGCAAGGGAGGGAGAGGGGTTATTCACTAACTAGACAGTAGACAAGAATTATCTTAGGTAAAGGGAAGGACAGCACACACTACAGGGGAAGTCAGCACAACTAGACTAAGCCAAAGCTAAGAAGTTCCCTGAATACAACCAAACACTTTGAGGGACAGAGTAGCAGGGGCAGAGGACTGGGGACCATGCTTTCAGGGGACATCTAGGTCAACTGGCATAACAAAATTTATTAAGAAAATGTTCTGCATCCTACTTTGGTGAGTGCCATCTGGGGTCTTAAAAGCTAGTGAGTGGCCATCTAAGATGCATCAATTGGTCCCAACCCACCTGGAATAAAGGAGAATGAAGAACACCATAGACAGAAGGAAAGTATTAGCCCAAGAGACAGAAAGGGACACATAAACGAGAGATTCCATCAGCCTGAGACCAGAAGAACTAGATGGTGCCCAGCTACCACCAATGACCACCCTGACAGGGAACACAACAGAGAGTCCCTGATGGAGCAGTAGAAAAGTGGGGTGCAGAACTCAAATTCTAGTAAAAAGACCAGACTTAATGGTCTGACTAAGACTGGAGGAAACCCAGAAAGCATGGCCCCCAGACTCTCTGTCAACCCAGAACTAAAACCATTCCCAAGGCCAACTCTTCAGACAAAGATTAGACTGGACTATGGGACATAAAATGATACTCGTGAAGAGTGTGCTTCTTAGCTCAAGTAGATACATGAGACTAAATGGGCAGCTCCTGTCCGAAGGTGAGATGAGAAGGCAGAGAGGGTCAGGAACTGGTTGAATAGACATGGGAAATCAGGGGCGGAAAGGAGGAATGTGCTGTCACAGTATATGGAGAGCAATTAGGGTCACGTAACAATGTATGTATAATTTTTGTATGAGAGACTAACTTGAATCATAAACTTTCACTTAAAGTACAACAATAAAATAAAATAAAGAAGTGTTCACTGCGAGTTGGAATCAACACAATGGCAACTGGTTTGGAGTCCTTGGGTGGTGCAAACAGTTAATGCACTCAGCTGCTAACTGAAAGGTTGGAAGTTTGAGTCTGCCCAGAGACACCTCAGAAGAAAGCCCTGGCAATTACTTCTGAAAAAGAAATCAGCCATTGAAAACCCTGGGGAGCCCAGTTCTACTCCGACACACAGGAGGTTGCCATGAGTTGGAATTGACTCGACAGTTGGGCTTTAGTAGCCCTACAGCTGTCGGCCATTGGGTGCCCAGGGATGGGGAGTGAGTTAAACACCAGACACTTTTGGCCCTCCCTATGGGCAAGGTGGCTCCAGCGCTCATAAGCAAAGCTCTGAAGGTCATAGTTGTGAACAGGTAGCAGCTAAGCATAAGAAGCTGGGAGATGGGCATGTAGAGAGAGGATCCAAGGAGGTTTAAATGGGGCACCAACCCTACCTGCTACTTGGACGCTGTATCAATGAAAAATAGCTTATAAATCTCAGTTTTAAATGGGAGAGTCAATGTCAATTGTACATCCACAGACTTAGTCTGCACAAACATTGACAAAGCTTTGTCACTCCACACCACCCTACGGAAGTCTTATGCTAGTGTTGAAAATTTCAATCTTCCCTCACAGCCTGGCAATTTGACCAAAAGAGTTCCTGGTTTTGCACAAAATTTATAATGGTGGCTGCAGGGCCTCAGTTTCCCCTCATTCAGTTGGCCCCAAGTCAAGGTCCATCTCCCCTCTCTGAGACTGGGTGAAGAAAACAAGAAACTTCTGTCCAAGTCTAATCAAACATGTGTCTAAAAACACTTGCCTGGAAAGACAGCCAAGTTCCGTGCAATAGAAAAGAACACTGTTTTCCACTTCCATTTCTTGACCAACGCTCTTGAACAGGCAGTGACTCAAGACCCAGGCTCTGTGGAAGTCGCTGGTGGAACAGCAGCAGCGAGACACCTGTCAGGGCTGGCAGTCCCTAACAATGGTGTGTACCAGCAGAGAAGCTGTAACACAGGAGGGCACACAGCGCTCCATTGTCCCCAAAGCTGCAGAGCCAGGTGTGGTGCCAAGCATCACAGGTGCTCCTTGGCTAGAAGGCTGACACTTTTCTTCCCATTGAAATTGTGTTTGGCAAAGAAATTTTCCAGCGTTTCACAGATATTGACAGCCTTTCTGTTTCCAAAGTGGGGTCAGAAAATGGAAATTCTCCTTTGATGGTGTCCATGGGCATATAATGGATGTGTAGTTGCTCTTTGCACTCAGGAGCACCTGCGGTGCCATCCAGTTGGCAGCTGAAAGGAAACAAGGAGCTGCCAACTCCTCTAGGACCCACTTCAGAATATTAAAGGATCCATTAGTGATTCTGGGTTGATGGCCGAGGCACTTCTTTGCTTTTTTTCCCCTGCTTCGAATCACAAACCCACTCCACCATTTTTAGGGCACTCAGCTCTACCAAGATCTTATTCCATGTGCTATAAAAGGCTTCAAGACAAAGTCTGGTGTTGGGGCAATTCCAACTCTTTATAAGATTTATGCCTTTCCGAGATTGTTCTCTCTCTCTCTCCTTCTCTCTCTCACACACACCAAAAAACACCATGTTCAAGTTAGATAGACTTTTGTTGTTGTTATTGTTAGCTGCCATTGAGTCAGTCCCCAACTCATGGCAACCCCCTGCACAATGGAACAAATACTGCCCAGTCCTGTGCTATCCCCACAAGAGGATATAGATCGGATCATTGTGATCCATAGGGTTTTCATTGACTGATTTTCAAAAGTAGATCACCAGGCCTTTCTTCCACAAAGGCCTCTACTGACAGACAGGTGGTAGCTGCATATGAGGTGCATTGGCCAGGAATCAAACCCAGGTCTCCCACATGGAAGGCGAGAATTATACCCCTGAGCTGCCCTATAGATAGACTTAAGATACTCAGTCTATTTTGAGAGTGTCTTAATTTTAATTTTCCCAGAAGCAGATACTGAGACAAGAATTTAAAGATAAGTAATCCAAGAAAGCATCAGTTAGAGAGTGAAAAGACAGGGAAGAGAAGGCAGGCAATAAAGGTTGCACTGGGAAATGAGTTACCACTGTGGGCAACTAGAGCTTAATCCCTCTGGGAAACTGGAAGGCAGCGTAGACCATGCATCTGAGAATCATTCCACCTGAGGGGCGAGGGAGCTGGGGTATTTATACTCTGACTACTGTCATTCGCTGAGGGCGGCTCCTGGGGGACTTTGATTCCCCAGAATTTCTGCTGCCACAGAGGAGGTACTGTGACCTCTTGCTGCTCACTCTCCCCAGGGCAGAGAAAGGCAGGTCCTGGCAGCTGAAAATCAGGCCAGTGTTCACTAAAGTGTCAAGGGGGAGGGGAAATGTGTGACCTTAAGCTTCTGGGGACACGAGTCTTATCACATAAGCAGCACTAAGCTTTTGTGGCCCTCCAATTGCATGATAAAAGTAAAATCAAAATGTTCCATGACCCAGGCAAGGTTAAACTGCAGGGGGGAAAGAAATCTCTTTTTAAGCTGAAAGGGAGTTAATACAAGCAATTAAATGTTTGCAATCCTGTTTAAAAGTCTGGAAAAATGAGCACTAGGCTTTATCTCCGGAACCCTGGAGGCGCAGTGGTTAAGCATTCAGCTGTTAACCGAAAGGTCAGCAGTTCGAATCCACCAGCTGCTCCTTGGAAATCCTATGGAGCAGTTCTGCTTTGTTCTGTAGGGTCCCTATGAGTCGGAACTGACTAAACGGTAACAGTTTTTGTTTTGTTTTGTTTTGTTTTAAAGTCTCAGTCTCCAGGACTGATCCCGCATCACCACGGAACTAGCCTGCCAGGAGAGCTACTCCCCGTGTGACACCCTGAAAGTGAGAGGCTGCTGTAGGTTTGCTCTGCATTTATCCAAACCCATGTCCCCTGCTCTCAGATGCACAGATAAACCTATTTCCCAGCCTCCCTTGAAGTGAAGTGTGATCACTGGAATGTGGCATTGGCCCATAAGGCCTCTCATGTTGTTATTGTTGTTAGCTGCCATCAAGTCAGCCCCCAACTCATGGCAACCCCATGCACAACTGAACAAAACACTGCCCAGTCCTATGCCATACATGTGACTGGTTACAGATCTGACCATTGATCCATAGGGTTTTCATTTGCTGATGTTCAGAAATAGATCTCAAGGCCTTTCTTCCTAGTCTATCTTAGTCTGGAAGCTCTGCTGAAATCTGTTCCCTGTCAACATGCAAGCCTCCACTGGCAGATGGGTGGTGGCTGTACATGAGGTGCATTGGCTGGGAATCAAAACCAGGTCTCCTACATGGAAGGCAAAAACTCTACCACTGAACCATCACTGCCACCATGCAAAGCTTCCCATAGATCCTCCATATACTTTAATTCCCCATCTCCATTAGCTGGAAGCAAAGATCGAAGGGCTTAGAAATGCTGGAGCCACAAGATTAATGAACTCTGGGTCCCTGATCATGGGGCAGATGGCCCTAAAAATGAGCTGCTGGGATCTGCAAAGAGCAGGAATGACCAAGGGACCCACAACCAGGCTTTGAGATCCAGCACTGCATCGGTGTGGAAGCCAAGCTTCCCACGGCCACTCCCAGCCAGTGACTGAGTGGGATGGGAACACTAAGGCAGGCCTGGTCCTGGGAGGCCTGGGACTCCTCTGAAACAAGCAGCTTCAGCTCAGTGGCTTTGCCAACATCTCTCAGAATGACCCTGCAGTCTAAGACACTTCGATCCTACGCATCCTAAAATGTGGATGAACCTTGAAAACATGCTCAGTGAAAGAAGCCAGACACTAAAGACCATATAGTATATGATTCCATTAATATGAAATATCCAGAATAGGCAAATTCATAGAGACAGGAAGCAGATTAGTGGTTTCCAGGAATTGGGGGAAGGAGGAAACAGGTAGTGACTGCTTTAATGGGTACACGGTTTCCTTTTGGGGTGATGAAAATTTTTTGAATTAGACAGAGGTGGTGATTGCACATTGTGAATGTACTAAATGCCACTAAATTGTGTACTTTAAAATGTGTTCTCTAGAGAAGCAAAGCCAGTGAAGCATATATATGTATATATAGAGAGAGATTTATCTCAAGGAAACGGCTCACTCGGTTATGGAGGCTGCAAGTCCCAAATTCACGGGTCAGGTGTCAGGCTGGAGGGTTTTACTGACTCATGTAGTTGTAAGGGCTGATAAATCCAAAATGGCAAATCAGATGGCAGGCTGCTGGCTCAAACGGCTGGGGAAGCTGGCAAACCCAAAGTCAGCAGGTCAGACAGCCGGCTGCCGGCTGCTGGCTCGAGTCCCAAGAACTGGAGGTCAGATGGTGACAAGCTGGACGCAGGATCCAGAGCAACGGAGAGTTTTACCAGAGCATCTATATATATTGGATGCAGGTCACACCCCAAAGGAAACTCCCCTCACATGAAACTTGAGTAAAGGTGTGACTTGAGAAACACACCCTTTAACAGCAGACTTGCACCTAACGTGATACAACTAACATGTGTACAACCTAAAACACACTAGCCCTGTTTACATCTTATACCCTTATACCCTTTGCCCTCAGCAAGCACCTCAGCTGGTTGTGGTTCTTTGCCTGGTGGGGTGACCCAAACCTTCATTCCTGATGAGTCTGGGCCATTAGTAGTCATGTCAGAATTAGGTTGCTGTAGTTTTCCATTGACTTTAATCACAGGGCATGGTAGTACTAAGAGACAACCTAAGGGATCTGCTGTATTCCAGACATACTCTTCTTTACCCCCATTATATAATATCAATACAATTTCTCCTTGATAACCATGATCAGTCACACCAGCCAATATGGTAACTCCCTTCTTTGCCTGTTGATCCAGAAGCATGAGGAGCTCAAAGTGGCTGGGTAGCATTCTTAACTTTCAGTTCAATGGAATCGGTGGTGTGTCTCCAGGTGGGAGAATTCTTCCCTTTGGAACTAAGACCTCTAAACCTGCAGAGCATAGGGTCACAGGGACAGGAAGCAAAAATTTTGTGAGTGGCAAGAAAACTACTGGAACTAACAGAAAGATTCAGCAGAGGAGCAGGATACAAGATAAACATACAAAAATCAGTTGGATTCCTATACACCAATAAAGAGAACAATGAAAAGGAAATCAGGAAAACAATCCCATTTATAATAGCCCCTGAAAAAAATGAAATACTTAGGAATAAATCTAACCAGGTATGTAAAAGACCTATACAAAGAAAACTACAAAACACTACTGCAAGAAACCCAAAGGGATCTACATAAATGGAAAAACATACCATGCTCATGGATAGGCAGACTCAACACTGCGAGAAAGACAGTTCTACCCAAAGCAATTTACAAATGCAATGCAATCCCGATCCAAATACCAACAACATTCTTTAAAGAGATGGAAAAACTAATCATTAACTTTATCTGGAAAGGGAAGAAGCCCCAGATAAGTAAAGCACTATTGAAGAAGAAGAACAAAGTAAGAGGACTCACACTACCTGACCCCAGAACCTACTATACAGCTATAGTAGTCAAAACAGCCTGGTACTTTACAAAGACAGACACATTGACCAATGGAACAGAATTGAGAACCCAGATGTAAATCCATCCACCAACGGTCACCTGATCTTCAACAAGGGCCCTAAGTCCAGCGAATGGGGAAAAGACCGTCTTTTTAACAAATGGTGCTGGGAAAACTGGATATCCATCTGCAAAAAAATGAAACAGGACCCATACCTCACACCATACACAAAAACTAAATCAAAACGGATCAAGACCTAAATATAAAGCCAAAAACTATAAAGTTCATAGAAGAAAAAATAGGATCAATGCTAGAGGGCCTAATGCACAGCATTAACAGGATACAGACCATAAGCAACAACACACAAACTCCAGAAGATAAGCTAGATAACTGGGATCTTCTAAAAATTAAACTCTTATGATCATCAAAAGACTTCACCAAAAGAGTGAAAAGAGAACCTACAGACTGGGAAAAAAAATTTTGGACATTACAAGTCAGACAAAGGTCCAGTCTCTAAAATCTACAAGAAAATCCAACATCTCTACAACAAAAACACAAATAATCCAACTGAAAAATGGGCAATGGAAATGAACAGACACTTTACCAAAGAAGACATTCAAGCTGCCAACAGACACACGAGGAAATGCTCGCAATCACTAGCCATTAGAGAAATGCGAATTAAAACTACAGTGAGATAACATCTCACTCCGGCATTACTGGCACGAATCAAAAAGACTGGAAATAACAAATGTTGGAGAGGCTGCAGGGAGATTGGAACTATTATGCACTGCTGGCGGGAATGCATAATGATACAACCATTTTGGAAAATGATATCGGGCTTCCTTAGAAAGCTAGAAATAGAAATACCATATGATTTCAGCAATCCGGTTCCTATGAATATATCCTAGAGGAATAAGAGCCGTCACATGAATAGACATATGCATACCCATGTTCATTGCAGTACTGTTCACAATAGCAAAAAGATGGAAACAACCTAGATGCCCATCAACAGATGAATGGATAAACAAACTATGGTACATACATACAGTGGAGTATTATGCAATGATAAAGAACAACGATGAATCTGTGAAGCATCTCATAACATGGATAAAACTGGAGGACATTATGCTGAGTGAAATAAGTCAATCACAAAAGGACAAATATTGTATGACACTTCTACTGTAAAAACTCAAGAAAAAGTTTACACTCAAAAAGAAACAATCTTTTTTGGTTATGAGGGATGGGGGAAACTAAACAGACAATAGATAAGTGGTAACTTTGGTGAAGGGTAAAACAGTACACAATACTGGGGAAGCCAGAACAACTTGTACAGGAAAGGTCATGGAAACTCCATAGACACATCCAAACTCCCTGAGGGACTGAATTGCTGGGCGGAGGGCTATGGGGACCATGGTCTCAGGGAACATCTAGCTCAATTGGCGTAACACAGTTTATAAAGAAAATATTCTACATTCTACTTTGGTGAGTAGCGTCTGGGGTCTTAAAAGCCTGTGAGCAGCCATCTAAGATACTCCACTGGTCTCACCCCTTCGGGAGCAAAGGAGAATGAGGAAAACAAGATACAAGGAAAAGATTAGTCCAAAGGACTAATGGACCACAACTACCACAGCCTCCACCGGACTGAGTCCAGTGCAACTAGATGGTGCCCAGCTACCACCACTGACTATTCTGACCGGGATCACAACAGAGGGTCCCTCACAGAGCTGGAGAAAAATGTAGAACAAAATTCTAACTCACAAAAAAAAAGACCAGACTTACTGGCCTGGCAGAGACTGGAGAAACTCTGAGAGTATGGCCCCAGGACACCCTTTTAGCTCAGTAATGAAGTCACTCCCGAAGTTCACCGTTCAGCCAAAGATTAGACAGCCCCATAAAACAAAACAAGACTAATGGGGCACAACAGTCCAGGGACAGGACTAGAAGGCAGGAGGGGATAGGAAAGCTGGTAATAGGGAATCCAAGGTTGAGAAGGGACAGTGTTGACATGTTGTGGGGTTGTTAACCATTGTCATAAAACAATATGTGTACTGTTCAGTGAGAAACTATTCTGTAAACCTTCATCTAAAGTACAATTTAAAAAAAAAAAAAGAAAGAAAGAAAAGAGCTTTTAAAATAAAATAAAAATTTTGTGAGTGGGTCACTAGTGGTGCCGCTCCCATTTCCACTCCTTGATACCTGGATCCATGAATCTTGGCTGTGGGAGAAATAGCACCATAAACTGGATGCTGATTTAGAGCATATACAGCCTCCTGGAGAACATTTCCCTAACCTTGCAAGGTATTGCCACCTAGCTGGCACCGTAATTGTGTCTTTGGAAGGCCATTCCATAGTTCTATCAAGCCAGCTACTTCAAGATGATGGGAAACATGGTAAGACCAGTGAATTCCATGAGCATAGGCCCATTGCTGCACATTTTGTTTACTGTGAAGTAAGTCCCTTGATTTGAGGCAATGGTGTGTGGAATATTACATTGGTGAATAAGGCATTCTGTGAGTCCGTGGATGGTAGTTTTGGCAGAAGCATTGCATACAGGGAAGGTATATCTATATTCAGAGTGTCTATCCCAGTAAAAATGAAGTGTTGCCCTGTCTATGATGGAAGTAGTCCAATGTAATAAACCTGTCACCAGGTTGCTGGCTGATCGCCTCTAGGAATGATGCCATACCAGGGACTCAGTGTTGGTCTCTGCTGCTGGCAGACTGGACACTCAGCAGTGACTGTAGCTAAGTATGTTGTTGAGGCTGTGCATAACCTCCATCTGTGCCACCTTGACCACTTTGCCATGAGACCATTGGATGCAAGTCACACTCCCAAGGAAACTCCCCTCCCATGAGACTTGAGTAAGGGTATGACCAGAGGAAAGGTGTGACTTGATTAAGGGTATGACTTGAGTAAGGATGTGGCTTGAGTCACACCCTCTTGTAAGGGTTCATTTCACGATATACCCTACACTAATCTTGCCTCATTAACATATAGGGGTTAGGATTTACAACACACAAAATAGAAGATAATTATGTAATATGACAAAAAGGAGGATAATTACAATCATGGCCCAGCCAAGTTGACACATAACATTAACCATCACATTTATATTGTATGAATTTCACCTCAAAAAGTTAACACAAGGAATTAAATGTTTGCAATTTTGTTTAAAAGACTATTGAGAAGGACACTAAGGTCTACCAAGGTCCTGTCCCATGTGCTATAAAAGGCTTCAAGACCAAGTCTGGTGTTGGGGCAGTTTCAACTCTTTGTAAGGTTTATGCCTTTCCAAATAGTTTCTCTCTCTCTCTCTTTCTCACCAAAAAAAAAAAATTAAAAATTTAAGAAGATGATTCCATCCCACTTTCCTTCCCTCTCTTCTTTACCCTCTTCCCTCTCTGCATTGTCAACAGCTCTCCCAGCCTCTTCTCCCTACATCGTCCCTAACAAATCTCTCACGTGGCCAATCTTATCTGGCATCTGTTTCCTGGAGGACCCAGACTCACGTGGGAAACCACTTGCCAAACACTCCATGGAACTTCACGTGAGCAAAACACATGATAAAAAGAATCCCTGGGTGGTGCAAACAATTAAGCGCTCAGCTGACAATCAAAAGGTTAGTGGTTCAAGTCCACCCAGAGGCACCTCAAAAGAAAGGACTAGTGATCTACTTCCAAAAAATCAAGACATTGAAAACCCCATGAAGCACAGTTCTACTCTGACACATGCAGGATCGTTGACATTCCACCCTTTGGCCCCAAAAATCACATCCTTGCAACACGGAAAACATATTCATCTCATCATATCATAGCAAAAGTCTTAACTCCAAGTCCAAAATCCAAAAATTCCTCTTCATCTGTGAAATCTAGAATACAAGTTATCTGCTTTCCAAAGGTACAATGGCAGAACAGGCACAAGCTAGACATTTTCATTACAAATGGGAGAAATTGCAGGGAAAGAAGTGATAACAGGCACCAAGCAAGTCAGCAGAACACATTACATTAGCCCTCAAGGCTTTGAAAATAATCCTTTGTTCTCTGAGACAATTTACACAATGGCCCTGCCCTCCAGACTCTAGGTATTGGCCACAGACTCTGGATTTTGAGCGGAGGCCCCTCGGTCTTGGGCTTCAGTTCTGCCTTCCAGGCCCACTGGGACAGCAACTCTGCTCCCTTGGCTTTAGGCGCACCATTCTCCTAGTCCATCAGAGTGACAACTCCACCCTTGAAACACCAGAGGCCGTGGCTCCACCCTTTGAAACCCCTGAGGTCATGGCCATACCTTTCGAGGCTGAAGCAGCTCGGCTTCTTGTGTCCCTTGTCTCTTCAGCTTCTGCTTCCTATGGCCTCTGGGCCCTCGGGCCTCATGCCCACATCTGCCGTGCTGGGGCAAGTGGTCCAAAGCTCAGTAGCTCCGCGGATAAGTGCCCGGAGGCACCCCACTACGCCAGGAAGCCTCCTGCTCACAGGCACTCAGCTTTCTCGCTCCATGGGTCAGCTCCAGCGCCGTCTTTCACAGGTCTCCTGATTCTGCTGCTGTTGGTTCTCTGCTAGTGCTGCTTCTCTGCCGTTGCAGGTTCTCTGCTGCTGCTGGTCCTCTGCCACTGCCGCACGTCTATCCATTCACAGTTTTAAAACCGCTTCCACATTTTAGGTATCTGTTAGAGGAGCACCCCACTCTCTCAGTACCAAATTCTGTCTTAGTTATCTAGTGCTGCTACAACAGAAATACCACAAATAGATGGTTTTAACAAAGAGAAGTTTATTTCCTCAAGGTTAAAGTAGGCTAAAAGTCCAAATTCAGGGCGTCAGCTTAGGGGAAGGCTTTTTCTCTATGTCGGCCTTCTTCTCTTCAGTGTTCCCCCGGACTAGGAGCTTCTCTGTGCAGGGACCCCGGTCCAAAGGACGTGCTCTGCTCCCGGCACTGCTTTCTTGATGGTATGAGGTCCCCCTGTCTCACTGCTCACTTCTTTTATATCTCAAGACATTGCCTCAGGATACAATCCAATCTTGTAGACTGAGTCCTGCCTTACTAACACAACTGCCGCCCATTCTCCCTCATTAACATCACAGAGGCAGGATTTACAATTTATAGGAAAACCACAGAATACCAGGAATCATGGCCTGGCCAAATTGATACACACATTTTTTGGGGGGACATAATTCAATCCATGACAACCGCCATGAATTAGTTGGAGTCAGCTAAACAGCCAACTGTTATTTTTGTTGTTAGGTGCTGTTGAATCAATTCCAACTCATAGCAACCCCGTGTACAACAGAACAAAACCCTGCTTGGTCCTGCACCATCCTCATAATCGTCGCTATGCTTGAGCCCATGGTTGCAGCCACTGTGTCAATCCATCTCGTTGAGTTTTGTCAAGAACACAGGAACCAGCTTGAAGTGACTCCCACTGGCTGAAATTTGGATAATAATATTCTACTCTGTTAGTCAAAAGCCCATGTCATAACAGCCTTGCTTACAGATGTTAAATGCAATTCCTTTCAGCTCCAATCAGGGCAATGAAATAAACAGACTGCCTGGGGGTTTCACATAACAAGAATAAATAGCCAAATGCTGGGGAATTTTGAAAAGCAATATGGTGCATTATTTCCCCTGGGATAGTCACACTGAGCCACAGATTAATCCAAACTCAAAGCACAGCTCCCTAAAAAGTATTCCACTACCAGGCGGAGTGGTTTCTGACTGACTTATTCTACTTTGGAACAGTAAGAGCTGCCAATTACAGAGTCCTTTCTGCATCCCGGGCACTGTTTTATGTGCTTCAGGTACATTATCACGCTTGATCCCAGCCACAAAACAGCAAGGCAGATACTGATATTATTAGTGTATCACGGAGGAAGAAACCGAATGTCCAGGCTCTTTAAAGCATATTTTAGCAAAGAAGGGGAGGACAGGATGATGAGAAGGAGGATGAGGAAAGAGGAAGTATCTCAGTGATACCAGTTTTCTGTATGAGTTAGAATTCAATTTGGCTTCGTAGAAAAAAACACTAAAGTAACAGTGGCTTAAGCAGAGTTTGGGGTCTTAAAAGCCTGTGAGCAGCCATCTAAGATACTCCACTGGTCCCACCCCTCCTGGAGCAAGGGAGAATGAAGAAAACCAAAGACACAAGGGAAACATTAGTCCAAAGGACTAATGGACCACAACTGCCACAGCCTCCACCAGACTGACTGCGGCACAACTAGATGGCACCTGGCTACCACCACCGACTGCTCTGACAGGGATCACAATAGAGGGTCCCAGACAGAGCTGGAAAAAAATGTAGAACAAAATTCTAACTCATAAAAAAAGATCAGACTTCCTGGTCTGACAGAGACTGGAGAAACCCCAAGAGTATGGCCCCTGGACACTCTTTTAACTCAGTACTAACATCACTCCTGAGGTTCACCCTCCAGCCAAAGATTAGACAGACCCATAAAACAAAACAAGACTAAATGGGCACACCAGCCCAGGGGCAAGGACTGGAGGCAGGAGGGGACAGGAAAGCTGGTAATAGGGAACCCAAGATCGAGAAGGTGAGAGTGTTGACATGTCGTGGGCTTGGCAACCAATGTCACAAAACAATTTGTGTATTACTTGTTTAATTTGCTCCATAAACCTTCATCTAAAGCACATTTAAAAAATAAAATAACAGTGGCTTAAACAAGAGAGAGGTATATTTTTCTCCCATGTAGGTGTACAGAGGTAGAAACGTTCACAGCTGTCAGGGAAATGCCACAGTAATCAGGGATCTAAGGTCCTTTATAATTTTCTGCTGTCATCTTTGGTTTCCATACGCAAGGTTGCCTTGTGGCCACAAAATGGCTACTACAGCTCCAGCCATCATATCCATGTTCCAGGAAATATAAAAAGGAAATGGGTTAGGGCAAAAAGCCACACCTCCCACCTGATCCATCTCCATTAAAGACTACTGGAAGCCTCACTCATAAACTTCCACTTACATCTCATTGGGCCACTGTTGACTTCATTAAAGGTTAAGAAATGTAGTTTTTCTACATACATTGTCACCCCCAATAAGTATTAGGAGTCTGTTAAAAGGAAGAACGGAAGATGGTTACTGGGGAGGCAATAGCAGTTTTTGCCACAATAAGGATGCTGCATTTTCCCTCCGGTTTTTATTTATTACACAGGAATTCTAGCCCACAACCCCTTGCCGTTACCACTTCAGTGCACACCAGCCTGTCTTCCAACTGCCAGAACTGAAGGCTTTCCTTCGCTGCTGTACAGATCCTGGATACTTTACTTTACCTCTCTGAGTTTCACTTTCTTCATCCGTAAAATGAATAGGTATGCCTGCTTTGCCATGTACAGGGCAGAGAATTAACACCCCTAGGAGCAGCTCTTGACAAGTAACTGACAGGAGTGAGTGGGTAAATACCCCAACTCCCTTACTCCTAAGGTGGGTGTTCTGCACTGTCTCCCAGAAATCCCCAGCAAGATTAAGCCCCAGTTCTCACAGTGGGAACTTGCTTGAAACACACACATTATTGTCTTCCTTTTCCCCTACTTGTTTCCTGGGGTCACCTCCCAAATGAACTGCTTGTCCTCAAATCCTTGTCTCAGAGTCTGCTTTGGGAGGAACTCAAACTGAAAACAAAAATGAATGAAATTTTTAAAAAAAATCCACAATCCCATCACCCTAATATTGCAACTTCTTTTTTTCTTTTAGGACTCTGCATTTAGTGTGTTGCATTCTTCTATGTGCTTTGTTTGTTTGTTTTTGTGGCGGTGATGGTGATGATGTGGCTCTTGTTACTAAATCGTTACAGAGAAGGGCCAGCTCTAGAACCCAACCACCTACATTTTTTTAACCTTTTAGTTTTGAAATTATAGATGCACAGGAAGTTGCAAATAAATGTACACAGAAGTTCCATGCACCCTTCACCCAGCCTCCTCCAATGTTAACATCAACATTAATATCGAAACCAGGAAATTGACATCAGTACAATCCACAGAGCTTATTTAGATTTCACCACTTATATCTTCACTGGTGTGTGTGTGTGTGTTGTTGTTGTTAGGTGCCATGGAGTCAGTTCCAACTCATAGCGACCCTTTGTACAACAGAACAAAACACTGCCTGGTCCTATGCCATTCTCAAAATCATTGTTATGCTTAAGCCCATTGTTGCAGCTTCTGTGTCAATCCATCTCATTGAGGATCTTCCTCTTTTTCACTGACCCTCTCCCTTACCAAGCATGATGCCCTTCTCCAGGGACTGGTCCCCCTTGATAACATGTCCAAAGCATATAAGACAAAGTCTTGCCATCCTCCCTTCTAAGGAGTGTTCTGGCTGTACGTATTCCAAGATAGATTTGTTTGTTCTTCTGGCAATCCATAGTATATTCAATATTCTTCACCAACACACTTCTTAGCCAAACACAATTCTGAGGAAGAAAGGACTTCAATGGACATTTTGATGAATATCCAAAAGACTGATCAAAGTCCTGTCTTAGTCATCTAGTGCTGCTATAACAGAAATGCCACACGTGGATGGCTTTAACGAAGAGAAGTTTATTTTCTCACAGTCCAGTAGGCTAGAAGTCCGAATTCAGGGCACCGGCTCCAGGGGAAGGCTTTCTCTCTCTGGTGGCTCTGGAGGAAGGTCCTTATCATCAGTCTTCCCTTGGTCTGGGAGCATCTCAGCACAGGAACCTCAGGTCCAAAGGACTCGCTCTGCTCCCAGTGCTGCTTTCTTGGTGGTATGTGGTCCCCATGTCTCTCTGCTTCCTTCTCTCCTTTATATCAAAAGAGATTGGCTTAAGACACTATCTAATCTTGTAGATCTCATCAATATAACGGACGCTAATCCATCTTATTACGTCATAATGATAAGATTTACAACACATAGGGAAATCACATCAGATTACAAAATGATAGACAATCATATAATACACGGAATCATGACCTAGCCAAGTTGACAGATATTTTGGGGGGACACAGTTCAATCCATGGCAAGTCCTAACCTGTGTTATGGATTGAACTGTGTCCTCCAAAAATGTGTGTCAACTTGGCTAGGCCATGATTCCCAGTATTGTGTGATTGTCCACCATTTTGTGATCTGATGTGATTATCCTATGTGTTGTAAATCCTACTTCTATGATGTTAATGAGGCAGGATTAGAGACAGTTATGTTAATGAGGCAGGACTCATTCTACAAGACAGAGTGTATCTTGAGTTAATCTCTTTTGAGATATAAAAGCAAGAAGCGAGTAAAGAGACAGGGGACCTCCTACCACCAAGACAGCAGTGCTGGGAGCGGAGCGCGTCCTTTGGACCCTGGGTCTCTGGGCTGAGAAGCTCCTAGACCGGGGGGAAGATTGATGACAAGGACCTTCCCCCAGAGCCAACAGATACAGAAAGCTTCTCCTGGAGCTGGTGCACTGAATTCGGACTTCCAGCCTCCTAAACTGTGAGATAATAAATTTCTGTTATATTTCTGTATATATTTCTGTTATAGCAGCACTAGATAACTAAGACACCCCAGAACCTATGAATGAGATCTTATTTTGAAATACTGTTTTGCAGATATAATTTGTGAAGATGAGGTCCTACTAGATTAAGACGGGCCCTAATCCAATGAGTGACATCCTTATAAGAAGAGGGAGATTTGGACACAGAGACACAGACACACTCAAGGAGAATCTAAATGTGACAATGGAGACAGAGATTAGAGTGATACATCTACAAGCCAAAGCAACCAAAGATTGCTGGCAGCCACCAGAAGCTAGAAGCGAGGCATGGAACAGACTCTCCCTCAAAGCATCCAGAAAGGACCAATCCTGCTGACACCTTGACTTTGGACTTTTATCCTCCAGAACTATAGCATTAATGGTATTAACTGCTGTATTAATGGTAATTTGTTACAGCAGGCCCTAGGAAACTCTACAGAAGGAGAGTTCTAGGCCCCTTTGGGGTTGGCTGGGACCAGGTGACCTGTTCTGACCAGTGAGGTATGAAAGGAAGTATTGTGTGTCCCTTTTAGGCACAAACATTTAATTGCCAATGTGATGCCCTCCAGATTCCTCTTCCAGCCATGTTTATGCTGCTTTCCTGCTTCAAGAGCAGGGTTGAGTCATGCGACGGAGATCATATGGGCTGCAAAGCCAGAAATATTTATTATGTGCTGTGTAAGGTTCCTAGGTGATGCAAGTGGTTTGCACTTGACTATTAACCTGAAGGTTAGCAGTTTGAACCCACTCGGTGGTACTGTGGAAGATAGGCCTGGCGATCTGTTTCCATTAAGATTACAGCCAAGAAAACCCTATGGAGTAGTTCTACTCTGTAACACATGGGGTCACCAGGAGTCAGAATCAACTTGATGGCAACTAACAACAACAAGCCGCTGCATAATCAAGACTATTCTGATGATTGAACTTTCCAAAGTCTAGTTCTCATCTTGGAAGGCTTAAAAAAACAGACCCATTGCCGTCGAGTCAATTCCAACTCATAGTGACCCAGTAGGACGGAGTAGAACTGCCCCATAGGGTTTCCAAGGAGCAGCTGGTGGATTCGAACTGCTGACCTTTTGGTTAGCAGCCAAGCTCTTAATCACTTAGGGTACCTATAATCGCTAGTGTGGTGAATTAAAGAGACCGTGATTTTTTTTCCTTCTTCACACCAATAAATAACCAAATGAATGTAACAGACATGACATTCCGGGACTACCAATGCTCAGGTCTTAAGAGAACTGACATCTCCCACTTTCTCTCTCTTGGAAGCCAGCTACCATGGTGTGAGGAAGGTCAAGCCAGGCTGCTGAATAAAGAGAGATCACATGGAGAGAGGCTCTGGATGACAGAGGTTGGCTCAGACGTTCCAGCCCCTACCAAGCTCCCAGTTGAATGCAGCAACATGAGGGACCTCAGCCTACACCATGTGGTGCAGAACCATCCTGCTGAGCCCAGTCAACCACAGAATCACGAGAAGTAATAAATTTTCATCATTTTAAGCCAGTAAGTTTGGGATCTACGACTGTCTGTCAGTTTGTTGTACCGCGGTGATTTGCATGTTGCTGTGAGGCTAGAAGCTATGCCACTGGTATTTCAAATACCAGCAGGGTCACCCATGATGGACAGGTTTTAGTGGATCTTCCAGACTAAGACAGACACCAAAAGGAAAGGCCTGATAGTCTACTTCCCAAAATTAGCCAATGAAAATCCTATGGATTGCAACAGAATATTGCCCAATATAGTGCTAGAAGGTGAGCCGCATAAGTTGGAAGGTACTCAAAATACACAGTGGTTGCAACAATGGACTCAAGTATACCAACAATCATGAAGATGGCACAGAACCAGGCAGTGTTTTGCTCTGTTGTATAAGGGGGAGCCATGAGTCGATGCCAACTCAATGCAACTAACAACAGCAACAGTTTTGGCGACTGTTTCTTAGCAATAAATAACTGAAACAGATGGGTGAGAAACAAATCTTTGTTGTTTTAAAGCCTCTCAAATTCAGCCTCTCCTAACTGACCCACCCTCACAGTTCTCACCCTCTGCTGAGATGGGGGCTTTTCAAGTATCTTTTTCAAGAGTGCAGGACAGCACCCTAAAAGAAACGTGGTTTACTTGGTCTTGCAGGAAACACAGAGGCTTGCCTGCTATATACAGTCAAGTTTAGTGGCATGCTCAGGGAACTGCTTCCAAACAGGAAAGTGTTCTGACCCCTTTTATTATCCTGGTTATCCAAACACAATTTTCTTGCCATATTTGAGGTACTGAAAGACAAGTTTCTCTCTATTCTCTAATAGAAATAATAAACAGTGTTTCGACAGTTACCCAGACTCCCTTGCAGATGGGAAGGGCCCACGTGACCAATCCTAGCCAATGGAGATTCACTTCTGGGCTGAGGCAGATAAGAGCCAGTGTGTCCCCTCTGCCCTTCTCTTCCCCTCCCAAGATGACTTGAGAAGTCATGTGAGAGATGGTGCTATTGCAAAATGGAGGCAGGTTGGATCTCTGAGTCATTATTTGGAGGGGAGCCCAGCTGACCAATTTTACAGAGACAAGAAACAAACTTATGCTGGAGAAGCCACTGAAATTTCCAGTTAGTTATTATCACTGAACATAGGCTTACGCTGACTAGCAAGCATAATTTCTGGGCAAAGAAAAAATTCTCAGGAGAATTTTGCAGGCAATACATGTCATCTTCCCTAGTTTGCATAATTCTTCTTCCTAGAGGAACACGCAGACCTTGATGGACAACTACCTAAGGTCAATAAGCAGTAGATTATTGACCTCATTTGTTTCCATAGGAGAGGACAAAGCATTTATTACACAGTGAATGTCAGACGGTCTCTTTAAAGGGGGTATAGCCAAGAGCCTCTCCTTGCAATGTTGTAACAAGTCATTTTGCCAACCTGGGCCTTCGTTTCCCCATCTGAAAGGCAGGATGAAAAGCTCTCTGCAGTTCATTCATCAAAAGAAGTCTTTAATTCTAATTTCAGTCTGGATAATTGGGGTAGGGCGGTGAACACAGAGAGGAAATTTGGAAATAATTCCCTCCATGTGGCAGCCTTTGAAGATCATAAAAAGGTTATAGTAAGAATGGGAGCAAGGATCCTAATACTTCCTACTACTAGGGAATGCGCTGTCCTAAATTTAAACTTGGCAGCGAATTCGGTAACACCCTGCTGCCTCTTTCTGCCAACAAACTCACTGAGATTAACAAACGGTATGTTTGCTTATATTTGGTCTGCCCTTAGCACGGGAATGGTTCTCTACGGCATATAACTGACCATATCCAAACTGACTTCCGTTTCTCCTGTCATCTCTGCTGCATTCCGTGTAAATGTCTGAATGCCTGGGGGCAGAATAAGGGAGGAAAACTTTTGCAAAAGAAAAATAACTATAATAATAGCTCATTCAAGAGTTTCACATACATTAAATTTAGCAGCGTTAGGCTTTTTTTTTTTTAACAACCTGGCTTTCTCTGCATTACATGATTTCACTTGCCCAAACAAACCGTTCCAATAAATTTGCAATGCATGCAAATGTAGCTCTCATACTAAAATGTCAGACGTGAATAGCGGTGTTCGAAAATAACAAAAACAAATTGCTAACACCCTGGTCTGAACCTCCACCATCTCCCATCTGGACCAGCTCAGTTGCCTCCTCCCTTGTCTCCTGGCTGCACCCTCGACCCCTCCCCGCAACTCATTTCTCCCCACAGTGATCAGGGGAGCTTGTGAGCACCTGAGTCAGGTCAGATCCCTCCTCTTCTCAGAACCCTCAAGGGCTCCCACCTCACTCAGAGCAAAAGCCCAAATCCTCGCCATCTCCGAGGAGCCCTTCATGACCTACCCATCACCTCCCTGCCATGGTCTCCTCCCAACCCCCTCCCACTCTGCTCCAGCCACATGGCCTCCTTGCTGCTCCTTGAGCACACCACGCACTTTCCCACCTCAGGGACTTTGCACTGGCTCTTCCCTCTTCCAGAAAAGCTCTTCCCCCAAATGTCCACATGGCTCCCTCCCTCACCTGAATCAATTTTGCTCAGTTCTAACTTTCTCAATGAAGCCCACCCTGAACACCCCATTTAAAATTGCATCCCACACCTAGCATTCCCAATTCCTCTACCCTGTTCTGCTCCTTTCTTTTTTCCATAGCACTTACCAACTTGTGACACACCTCTGCTTATGCTTGTGCTTATTGAATTTAAGCCTCATGAGGGTAAGAACTTTGCTTATTCGGTACCGTATCCCGAGCACCTAGAAAGTGCCTGGCACATAGTAGGTACACAATAAATATCTGCTGAGTGAATGAACGAACAAATGCAGAGAAGACTTGCTTTGAAATATGTAGCAGTTTTGGCTTTTTCTGTAGATTTTCATTGTCTGAGTTCAAGTCTCACGCCTCCATCCTGGAGAATTATCTCTGTCCACATACCTCGCGATCCCCATGCCCCAGCCGTCTGTATTTTGCTAAACTTGCATCTCATAGAATAGTCCTAACATTATGAACCTTGCTGGAGGCAGGTGTTATATAAGCATAGACCAGGGTTTCTCAAACTCAGCACAGTTGGGGCCTGTGATGGTTAATTTTATATGTCATCTTGACTAGGCTATGACTCTCGGTGGCTTGGCCCAGATACTGGACTGGTTGGTGTTCCCTAATGTAATATAATCTGTTGCACTGTGTAATTGCTGTGTGCCGTCAAGTCCACTCTGACTCATAGCAACTCCATGTGACAGAGTAGAACTGCCCCATAGGGTTTTCTTGGCTGTAACCTTTACGGAAGCAGATCACCAGGTCTTTCTTCTGTGGAGCTAGTGGGTGAATTCAAACCACCAACCTTTTGGTTAGCAGTTGTTTGTGCCACCAAGGTTCCTAATGCAATGTAATGTAATGTAATGTAATGTATGTGATCATCTTCCATGATATGATCTGATGTGCTCAACCAGTTAAAAGGAGAGTTTCCTTGAGGTTGTAGTCTGCCTCCAGAATATAAATGGTTAAACGTCTCTCAAAATTAGCAAACCTACATCCTGGTAAACTTGCCAGATAGGGTTCTTTGAGTTCATAGTTAAACTAGCACCTCTTCTTTTTCACCCATTTCAGACAAAACGCAAGTGTACACTGTAGTCAGAAAGTGCTCCAGTCGTGCCTGCAGATGAGCCCAGACCACTCCCTCAACATTTCTACCAAAAATGCAAAACTCAAGAAGAAACATCAGACAAACCCAAACTGAGGGACATTCTACAAAATACCTGACTTGAACTCTTCAGAAGTGTAAGGTCAGAGACCTGACAACTAAATGCAACGTGTGACTCTGAATCAAACCTTTTTGCCATAAGGGACATTGTTGAGGCCATTGATGAAATGTGAGCAGTGTCTGTGCATTAGATGGTCACCTTAGAGCAAATCTAGTCCCCTGACTTTGACAATGATTAAGTGGTCTTGTAGCAGTGTCCTTGGGCTTAGGAAACACACCCTGACATACTAAGGGGTAGTGGGTATCATGTCTGCAACTTATTTTCAAATGGTTCAGAAATGTTGACCATTACGGAATCCAGGTGTAGGGAATGCAGGTGCTCTGCAACTTTTACATAAATTGAAAACCATTTCTAAAAAGTTGTTTTTTAATCACCCAGTCAATTGGTAAAATGTGAATATGGATTATATATTAGATAATAGTATTACATCAATGTTAAATTTCTTGAATTTGATAATTATATTGCAGTTATATAAAAGAATGTCCTTGTTCTTAGAATAAGTACAGTAAAGTATTTGAGAATGAAGGGTCGGGATGTTTTTAACTAACTCTCAAAAGATTCCAGAAAATAACAATAACGTGTGTGTGTGTATTTTGTTGTTGTTAAATGCCATCCAGTCAGCTCCAACTCATAGCAACCTCATGTATAACAGAATGAAACATTGCCTGGTTCTGCACCATCCCCACAATCACTGCTATGTTTGAACCAATTGTTGTAGCCACTGTGTCAATCCATCTCATTGAGGGTCTCCCTCTTTTTTGCTGACCCTCTACTTTACCAAGTATGATGTCTTTCTCCAGTGATTGGTCCCTCCTGATGACATGTCCAAAGTAAGTGAGATGAAGTCTCACCATCCTAGGAGCATTCTGGCTGTACTTCCTCCATGAAAGATTTGTTCATTCTTTTGGAAGTCTGTGGTATATTCAATACTCTTTGCCAAGACAACAATTTGAATGTGGCAATTCTTCAGTCTTCCTTTTTCATTGTCCACCTTTCACATGCATATGAGGTGACTGAAAATACCATGTACACACCCATATATGTATATAGAGACAGATACAGAGAGACAGCAAGAGATTAAACCAATGTGGCAAACGTTGACAATTGGGGAGTCTAGGTGAAGGGCTTGTGGGTGTTCATTGTACTGTTCATGCAATTTTTCTATAGGTTTAAACATTATCCAAATAAAATATTGGAAAAATAAGTCACCCCGTTTATTGACAGAGTTCTCAAGTATGGGATCTGTGTACCAAAATGTTCTGCTAGCAACAGCCTAGTAAATAAAATAGAGGGTAAACAGAACAGAACCCATTGCCTTTGAGTCAATTCCAACTCATAGAGACCCTATAGGACAGAGGAGATCTGCCCCATAGGGTTTCCAAGGAGCAGCTGGCGGATTAGAACTGCAAACCTTTTGGTTAGCAGCTGTGTTAGGCTGGGTTCTCTAGAGAAGCAAAACCAGTAAAGCATATAAATATATATAGAGAGAGATTTATATCAACGAAATGGCACATGTGATTGTAGTGCGAAGTCCGTGGATCAGGATACAGACTTCTCTCGATTCACGTAGCTGCAGGGGCTGGCGAATCCAAGACTGGCAGGTTGGAGAGCAGGACTCCTGGTCACAGGCTGTGAAGATCGAGGAATCCCAAAATGAGCAGATAAGCTGATAGCTCAAGTTCCAAGAACCGGAAGTCAGACAAACAAGAGGCAGCTGCAGGATCCAGAGTGAGCCAAAAGCCAGAATGTCTGCTTATATTCAGATGCAGGCCACAACTCCCTTTCAACAGATTGCCTACTCACAGCAGATTCCATCTTGGGAGTGATCACATATAAACGCTGAGAATCATGGTCCAGCCAAGCTGACACACAATCTTAACCATCACAGCAGCCGTAGCTCTTAACCATTGTACCACCAGGGCTCCATAAAAGAAAAAAGAAATAGAGGGAGAGTATTTGGGAATCTCAAACAATAGTTGGTCACCCCTATACATTAACCACGGTTGATCCACACTTCCATCTCTAGCTGCAAACATTGATTCAACAATATTGTGTGGTCCTGATTTAAGAGCTATTTTCCTCCTCTGAAAGTAAGACCACCTTCAAGATTTGTATAAACCATTTAGGAACCAGGAAGCCTTCTGAGAGATGAATAGGTGATAGATAAATCTTGGAGTGTGGGTTGTTAGAATATTTTGAAACTGGTGAGGAAAAAATTGAAGTAGGAAGAGGACGTCCATGCAGATGGCATCTGCAAGACAAAATAGGGGCCTGGCAGCAAGCAGGATAAGTAGACACTTCTCTACCCTGGTGGGAGCAGACTGAGAGGAGGGAGTCGATGGGTAGGGAGCCAATGCTGCCAAAAATTCTAAAATAGAGCTGTTCACAACGCCCTTTCACAGCATGTCAGACAAACAGGAGTGGGGACTGCGACATCCCAGAGTGACTGAGTGTCAAACGGAGACTTTGAGAAGCAGAGAGGGTGGAAACTATGCAGGAAAACACTCTTTTAATCTCTTTCCAAATCTGGGTCAAAATGCTCAGCTGTGCCCTGAGGGATTGAATTGCTGGGCGGAAGGCTGTGGGGACCATGGTCTCAGGGAACATCTAGCTCAAGTGGCATAATACAGTTTATAAAGACAATGTTCTACACTCTACCTTGGTGAGTAGCGTCTGGGGTCTTAAAAGCCTAGGAGCAGCCATCTAAGATACTCCACTGGTCTCACCCCTTCAGGAGCAAGGGAGAACGAGATACAAGGAAAAGATTAGTCCGAAGGACTAATGGACCACAGCTACCATGGCCTCCACCAGACTGAGTGCAGTACAGCTAGATGGTGCCTGGCTACCAACACTGACTGCTCTGACCGGGATCACAATAGAGGGTCCTGAACAGAGCTGGAAAAGGACGTAGAACAGAATTCTAACCCACAAAAAAAGACAAGATTTACTGGCCTGACAGACTGAAGAAACCCTGAGAGTATGGCCCCCAGACACCCTTTCAGCTCAGTGAAGAAGACCCTCCTGAAATTCATCGTTCAGACGGGGATTGGACCACCTCGTAAAACAAAACAGGACTAATGAGGCACAGCAGTCCAGGGACAAGGACTAGAAGGCAGGAGGGGACAGGAAAGCTGGTGATAGGGAACCCAAGGTTGAGAAGGGACAGTATTGACATGTCATGGGGTTGTTAACCATTGTCATAGGGCAAAATGTGTACTAACTGTTTAATGAGAAACTATTTGTTCTGCAAACCTTCATCTAAGGTACAAAAGAAAAAAAAAAGAATTATATAAGATCGAATTGACAACAGCAACTCAAAAGGTTTTATGGGAAGCCTAGGGGACAGTGAGTTGAAGATAATGGTGATGGAATAATTTGGAAAAGGATAGTGAGAATAGCAGCACAGCTGGAAGAATGTAATCAATGTCACTGAATCGTACATGTAGAAATTTTGAAATGGTGTAACTTTGACTATGAATATTTTCACCAAAAAAAGGTCCTCAAGATCGAGAAGGGAGAGTGTTGACACATCATGGGGTTCTTAACCAATATGTGTACTGACCGTTTAATGAGAAACTACTTGTTCTGTAAACCTTCATCTAAAGTACAATAAAAAAATTAAAAAAAAAAAAAAAAAGCTTTGAAATCAGGACATTTTCTAGACTCTCTGGGAAGCAACTCCACCTTATCCATGTCTGTCAGGAGGTCAGAACAGTTGGCTTCCTGTGAGTAATCGATACGTTTGGGACACTTTCATTGAGTACTGATAGACCACGTGCTGTGCTAAGCTCTGGATTATCCCGGTTCCTGCTCTTGGGGGCTGATAGTCCAGTGAGGGAAACAGAGAAGTAGTAACAAGTGTAATGAACTGAATTATTGCCCCCCTTCTTCACCCTGTCTGGACCCACCCCTCATGCCATGGGACTTTGCAGTCACTCTCACTAGAGACAGAGTCCTTGCCCCTTGACTTGGGGCTCAGTCATGTGACCTGCTTTGGTCAATGGGATATAGTGGAAGACTCTCAGTGCCTTAAAGGGCCTCATATAGTCCCACTTTCCCTCTTGTCTCTCTGATCACCGGGAGGAGAGCTACCCACAGCAAACTGCTTCTCCTTTGGCCAAGGCACCAGAATGAATATATACACAGGAGACCTGAACTCAGTCTGCAGAGAGAAGCCAAAGCATGAATCAAAGCCTCCCAGCTGATCCTAGCCTGTATTAGCCAAGTCCCAGCCAACCCTCAGATGTGTGAATGAGAATAAATGATTGTTATTTTTGGAACACTCATCAAAATAGTCTATATGTCCAGCTGTAAAACAAGTCTCAATGAATTTCAAAGGATTGAAGTCACACAGAGTATGTTCTCTGACCACAATGGAATTAAGCTAGAAATCAACAACTAAAGATAACTAGAAAATCCCCACTTATCTGGAAATCAAATCACTTATCTCTAAATAGCCCATAGATCAGAGAAGAAATCACAATAGAAATTAGAAAATATTTTGAACTCAACGATAATGAAAATTTGTTGTTTTTATGTGCTGTTAAGTCAATTCTGACTCATAGCAACCCTACAGGACTGAGTAGAACTACCCCACAGAGTTTCCTAGGCTGTAAGCTTTATGGGAGCACATTGCCAGGTCTTTTCTCTGACAGAGTGGCTGGTGGGTCTGAACCACTGATCTTTCTGTTAGCAGCCAAGCACTTAACCATTGCACCACTAGGCCTCCTTGAAAATGAAAATACAATTGCAGCATTGTTCACAATAGCAAAAGATGGAAACAACCTAGGTGCCCATCAACAGATGATGGATAAACAAACTCTGGTACATACACACAATGGAGTGCTACACAACGTTAACAATGATGAATCTGCAAAGCATCTCACAGCATGGATGAATCTGGAGCATGTTACACTGAGTGAAATAAATCAATCACAAAAAGACAAATCGTATGAGACCACTATTATAAAAACTCATGAAAAGGTTTACACACGAAAAGAAATGATTTTTGATGGTTACGAGGGAGGGGAGGGGTGGGGATGGAAAAACACTAAACAGACGATAGATAATTGGTAACTTTGGTGGAGGGTAAGACAGTACACAATACAGTGGAAGCCAGCACAACTTGTCCAACGCAAGGTCATGGAAGCTCCATAGACACATCCAAACTCCCTGAGGGACCGAATTACTGAGCTGAGGGCTGTGGGGACCATGGTCTCTGGGAACAGCTCGCTCAACTCGCATAACGTAGTTTATAAAGAAAATGTTCTACATTCTACTTTGATGAGTAGCATCTGGGTTCTTAAAATACTTGTGAGTGGCCATCCAAGATACTCCAATGGTCTCACCCTGCCTGGAGCAAGGGAGAATGAAGAAAACCAAAGACACAAGGGAAACATTAGTCCAAAGGACTAATGGACCACAACTACCACAGCCTCCACCAGACTGATTCCGGCACAACTAGATGGTGCCCGACTATCACCACTGACTGTTCTGACGGGGATCAAAATAGACAGTCCCGAAAAGAGCTGGAGAAAAATGTAGAACAAAATTCTAACTCACAAAAAAAGACCAGACTTACTGGCCTGACAGAGACTGGAGAAATCTTGAGAGTATGGCCCCTGGACACCTTTTTAGCTCAGTAATGAAGTCACTCCTGAGGTTCACCCTTCAGCCAAAGATTAGACAGGCCCATAAAACAAAATAAGACTAAAGGGTCACACCAGCCCAGGAGCAAGGACTGGAGGCAGGAGGGGACAGGAAAGCTGGTGATTGGGAACCCAAGGTTGAGAGGGGAGAATGTTGATAACTTGTGGGGTTGGCAACCAATGTCACAAAACAATATGTGTACTAATTGTTTAATGGGAAGCTAGTTTGTTCTGTAAACCTTCATCTAAAGTATAATTCAAAAAAAAGCAAAACAAAATGAACTGCAACTTCTTGAAAATAGGTCAAATTTGGTCATAAAAATATAGGAAAAATCTCTAGGTTTGTAAACCCCAATCATTTACCCACTTACATTAAGTCGTATGTAAGTGTATGAAATTTTAATACCCCCAAATACTGGACAATATTTTGATATACAAGTAAGTATATTACTATATATAAAAATATAATATTTATTTGCTATACAAATAAAATGTGTTTCAAATGTGACTAAAAAAACTTTCTCCTTCCAACACTGTATTTCTCTACTATAGTCGTCTGTCACTTTGTCATACTGTGGTGGCTTGTGTGTTGCTGTGATGCTGGAAGCTATGCCACTGGTATTTCAAATATCAGCAGGGTCACTGTCATGGATTAAATTGTGTCCCCCCAAAATAAAAAATTTTTTTAAAAGTCAATGAAAATATAACATATCAAAGGTTGTTTGATGCAGCTAAAGCAGTCATTAGAGGAAAATGCATAGCTTTAAATACCTCTATTAAAAAAGAAGAAAAGTTCAAAAATTACTGTTTAAGACACTGAGTTTTGGATTATCTTATGCAGCAATAGCTGACTGCTACAATAACTAGCATTTATATTGTGTTCATTATGTGCCAGGCATTGCTGTAAGTTATCTCCTAAATATTGTTGTTGTTGTTAGGTGCCATCGAGTCGGTTCCAACTTATAGTGACCCTGTGTACAATAGAACGAAACACTTCCTGGTCCTGCACCATACTTATAATTGTTGCTATATTTGAGCCCATTGTTGCAGACACTGTGTCAGTCCATCTCATTGACGGTCTTCCTCTTTTTTGCTTACCCTCTACTTTACCAAGCACGATGTCCTCCTCCAGGGACTGGTCCCTTCTGATAACATGTCCAAAGTATGTGAGACGAAGCCTCATCATCTTCACTTCGAATGAGCATTCTGGCTGTACCTCTTCCAAGATAGATTGGTTTGTTCTTCTGGCAGTCCATGGTATATTCAATATTCTTCACCAACACCGTAATTCAGAGGCATCAATTCTTTTTTGGTCTTCCTTATTCATTGTCCAGCTTTCACATGCATATGATGCAAATGAAAATACTATGGCTTGGGTCAGGCACACCTTAGTCCTTAAAGCGACACCTTTGCTTTTTAACACTTTAAAGAGGTCTTTTGCAGCAGATTTGCCCAAAGCAATGCATCATTTGATTTCTTGACTGCTGCTTCCATGGGTGTTGATTGTGGATCCAAGTAAAATGAAATCCTTGACAACTTCAATCTTTTCTCCATTTATCATGATGTTGCTTATTGGTCCAGTTGTGAGGATTTTTGTCTTCTTTATGTTGAGGTGTAATCCATACCGAAGGCTGTGGTTTTTTATCACAAGTTAACATAGAGGGTCAGCAAAAAAGAGGAAGAACCTCAATAAGATGGATTGACACAGTGGCTGCAACAATGTGCTCAAGCATAGGAACGACTGTGAGGACGGTGCAGGACTGGACAGTGTTTCGCTCTGTCATACATGGGGCCGCCATGAGTCGGAACTGACTCAACAGCACCTAACAACAACAACATAGATTCACAGAGGTGGAGGGACCTAACTCTGAGGATAAGTAAAAACTTTCTGAAAGAAGTGATGCTTAAGCTGAGTATTGAGTAAGAAGGAGGTAACCTAGATAGGTTAAGAGAAAGCCAAGGCTGATGAAAGGGTTATGCAAAGGCACACAGGCACAAAGAACACAGTACGGAGTTCAGTGTGGCTAGTGCACAGGATGAGCATGGGTGGTAGCAGGAAAGGAGGCTGCTAAGGCATTTAAGTTGGAGTTTTATCCCGAAGTCTTCAGGGATTCAAGGCTGGTTAAGTAGGGAGGTGACATAATCAGATTTGCATTTCAGAAAGATGGATCTGGTAGTATATGGGATATGTTGTTGTTGTTAGGTGCCGTTGAGTTGATTGCAACCCAGAGCGACCCTATGTACAACAAAATGAAATACTGCCCGGTCCTGCGCCATCCTCACAATCATTGTTATGCTTGAGCCCATTGTTGCAGCCACTGTGTCAATCCACCTCCTTGAGGGTCTTCCTCTTTTTCACTGACCCTCTACCTTACCAAGCATGACATCCTTCTCCAGCGACTGATCCCTCCTGATAACATGTCCAAAGCACATGAGACAAAGTCTCACCATCCTTGCTTCTAAAGAGCTTTCTGGCTGTACTTTATGGGATGTGGGTGTACAATTAACTTTACCCAAATCATTCGGTCTTTGTCCCTTGTTCCTGGGAGGTAACCTCTAGACCCTGGGAATCTTTGTTATTCATGGAAGGGCTCCAGAGCATACCTAACAGGTTATATTAAATGAGGTAACTCTTGAGTAGAGACTGGCCATGCCAGAAAGATCCACCATGTGATATCAGCCTGACCTCCAGGAAGAGGGACTGGAGATTGTGAGTTCAACCATGTGGGCAATGACTCACTCAATCATGCCTACATAATGAGACCTCAATAAAAACTCCAGACACTGAAGCTTGGGTGAGCTTCCTGGTTGGTAAAAGACATTAATACTCAGGAGGGTGATACAGCTCATGAGACGTGGAAGCTCCACATTGGGGACCCTTCCAGGCCTCATCTTATGTGTCTTTTCCTTTATATCCTTTTGCTATAATTAAAACTGTAACAATAAATATAGCACTTCCCTGAGTTCTATGAAATGTTCTTGCAAATTATAGAATCCAAGGGGGTAGAGAGAATCCTCAAATTTGTAGTCAGCAAGTCAGAAACAAGGGGGCCCTGAGGATTCCCAAGTTTATGACTGGCACAATGAGGGTATAGTGGGAACCCCCCAAATTTGTAGCCAGCAGGTCAGAAGCAAGAGGGCCCTGGAGACCCCTGAGCTCAAGGCTGGTATCTGAAGCTTGGGCAGACTTGGCATCTGGAGGACTGTGCCCTTTAACTTGTGAGATCTGACCTCGCCCTGGGTGCTTAGGGTCAGAGAATGGAGAATTGCATTTTCAGTTGGTGTCAGAGAGGATGTCTAGAGTGCGTGTTGGGAGAGGGTGACTCAGCAGGTAGGGGCAGCCAGAAATACAGAGGAGTTAAATGTCCCCAGGAGGGACCACTCTGAGGTGTGTTCTGCACCCCCATTTACCCATGGTGGTAACCAGCTCAGTAATATACCTTGTATTGGCTTTCCCTCCTGTTGTGGATTGAATTGTGTCCCCCCAAAAAATATGCTGAAGTCCTTAACCCCTGGTGCCTGTGAACGTGACCTTGTCTCAAAATAGCATCTTTGAAGATATTATCAGTTAAGATGAGGTCATACTGGAGAGGATGAGCCTTAATCCCATTTGAGTGGGGTCCTTATGAAAGAGGAGAAGAGACACAGAGACAGACAGAGGAAGGACAACCTTGTGAACATGCATCTACAAGCCAAGGAATGTCTGGGGCTACCAGAAGCTAGGAGAGACAAGACAGGCTCTTCCCCTATAGACTTAGGAGGGAGCATGACCCAGCCGACACATTGATCTGGTCTTCTGGTCTTCAGAACTGTGAGACAATAAATATTTCTTCTTATAAGCCACCCAATTGTGGTATTTTGTTATGGTATCTAAAATGATAGCTTCATAGATAATAATCAGCATAAAGCCGATTCCCAGAAGGCAGAGGTCAATCATATTCTCACATTCCCACTTCTCCATCATTTCTGACACCAGCCACTCACAGGGCACTCTCTCTCTCTGACCCTAGCCACCCAGAATTAGGGCAGATATCACAGGTTAAGAGGATACCACCTTTGGGTTCATTAACTGTGGAACAATTAATGTTCTGGAAGAGCTCACAGAACTCACAAAAGATATTATACTCGTGACTACCGGTTTTATTTAGTTAAATGATATAAATCAGGATCATTATAAGGAACAGATGCATAGACAAGGTCTGGGAAAGGTCCCAATGCAGGGCTACTATGTCTTAGACAGGGCATGTCACCCTCCCTTTGCTGACGAGCTCTGAGCCTTTGTGTTCCAGGTTTTTATTGAATAGTCCTGCGTGATAGGCTAAATCATGCCTCCTGAGGCTAGTTCATATTGGCCTCCTAGGTGAGTCTTTCCTGGTCTGGCCAGGCCCCACTCATCAGCACTAATCCTCTGGTATGACCAAGGCAGCCCCAATTACTCCAAGGGTTATTTCTCTGGAGCCAAGGACAAAGTTAGCCTTACTTAGGGTAAAATTAGGTCCTTTACCTCACAGCATCCCTGAGAAAGTAACATACCTTCTCACCTGTCTCCCTCTCCTAACTCCCATGCTGCTGCTTCCTGGAACCATTTCCCCAAACTCTCAGAAAAACAAAACTAAGACACAATGCAAGGGACCATTTTAAAGGAAAGGAGTGGTTTATAGAGAAAATGTTCTATATTCTACCTTGGGGTCTTAAAAGCCTGTGAGCAGCCATCTAAGATACTCCACTGGACTCACCCCTTTGGGAGCAAGGGAGAATGAACAAAACAAGATACAAGGAAAAGATTAGTCCAAAGGACTAATGGACCACAATTACCACCGCCCCCACCAGACTGAGTCCAGTACAACTAGATGGTGCCTGGCTACCACCACTGACTGCTCTAACCCCTCACAACAGAGGGTCCCGCACAAAGCTGGAGAAAAATGTAGAACAAAATTCTAACTCACAAAAAAGATTAGATTTACTGGCCTGATAGAGACTGGAGAAACCCCAAGAGTATGGCCCCTGGACACCCTTTTAGCTCAGTAATGAAGTCACTCCCGAGGTTCACCATTCAGCCAAAGATTAGACAGCCCCATAAAACAAAATGAGACTAATGGGGCACAATAGTCCAGGGACAAGGACTAGAAGGCAGGAGGGGACAGGAAAGCTGGTAATAGGGAACCCAAGGTTGAGAAGGGACAGTGTTGACATGTCCATTTTCATAAAACAATATGTGTACAAACTGTTTAATGAGAAACTATTTGTTCTGTAAACATTCATCTAAAGTACAATAAAAAAAAAAAGAAGAAGAAAAAAGTAAAATAAAAGATCATACCCAAACCCCCCCAAAAAAATAAAGGAAAAGAGTGCTCATAATGCCAAATGCTGCAGGCAGACCTCAAATAACAGAGTTAGACAGGAAAAAAAAAAAAGAATGGAACTTGGAGGAAAGTCATTTCAAATCACTAACTAGCCCCAACGCAGAAGAAGTGGTTGGGTCAATTCTGAAAAGTGTTACTGCATGAATTAAAATTTAAAGAGAAACCAAATAAATGTGTTCCCCTTTATCTCTACCTGTCTTATTTCTGTTCTCTCAACTTGTGGGTAGTGGAGATATTAAAGAGAACAAATTTCTAATGAGACATGAAAGAACACAGAAAACTCTCCTTATATCAGTTCATACCTAAGGCTAGTCTGTCCTACCCATACTCATTCTAAGGCAGGGACTAGAAATAACAATTTCTCTTCTAAAATAAAAATAATAATAAAAACCTGTTGCTGTCAAGTCAATTCTCACTGATGGCAACACCATGTGTTACAGAGTAGAACCGTCCCAGAGGGATTTCTTAGCTGTAACCTTTATGGAAGCAGACTACCGGGACTTTCTACTGTGGTACCACTAGGTGAGTTTGAACTGCCAACCTTTAGTTAGTAGTTGAACATAAACCATTTGCACCACCCAGGGATTTTAAAAAATCTAAGTAGACAGTAATAACCTTTTCAGGCAAGAACCATCAGTAAATGCTAAAATTAGTGGTCAAAGTACGGTATTTTCAGAGTCTCCAAGTATCTTCCCACAAGATACTTGTTGTTATGTTGTTAGCTGTCATCGAGTCAGCCCCTCACTCATAGGGATACCGTACACAATGGAACGAAACGCTACCTGGTTCTGTACCATCCCTGATTGGATGTGGATTGGACTGTTGTGATCCACAGAGTTGTCATTGACTGATCTTTCAGAAAGGCCTAGATCACTAGGTCTTTCTCCTTATCCATCTTAGTCTAGAAGCTCTGCTGAAACCTACTTAGCATCATAGCACAAGCCTCCATGGACAGACGGGTGATAGCTGTGCATAAGGTGCATTGGCTAGGAAACAAACCCAGGTCTCCTGCATGGAAGGCAAAAATTCTACCACTGAACAGAACCACCAATGCCCCCACAAGATACTGACTATATTACAAACTTTAAAGTGGAGAAACCTGGCAGACACCACCTTAGCCAAGTGATTAAAGATAGTATCACCAATAGTGGGATAAACCAGCATCACATGCCTCCTGATGCAGTGCACTGAGAAGGACATAATGTCATGACTGAGGTGTTCGAGACAAAAATGCATCATCTGAATGTAATTGTTAGGAAACATCAGACAAACCCAAATTAAAAGACTTTCTATAAAATACCTGTGCTGCACTCAGCAAAAGTATCAAGGTCAGGAAAAACAAGGAAAGACTGAGGGATTGTCCCAGATTAAGGGAGATGTGGTGAAACGAATTCCTTTATGTGGCCTTTTGCCTTGGTTCCTTGGAAAAGCACCTTGAGAGGTGTTTCCCCTAAGCCTAAAGAGTTACCTTTGCCCTAGTTTTCTATCTCAGAGGGTTTATTACTTTTGTCCAGGTTGACTGATGTTTCCTGGGTAAGCTGTAAACAATTTGATGGTTTCATTCTTTTTGTCTGGCCCTGGGCTGCAGCCTACTCTGTGATTGGTATGCACCTTGCAGGGGGATTGGTCAATATACTATGCATATAGAGTGACTATGTACTTATGCAAATGAAATAACTATAGCCTACTATGTAAATGAAGTGTCTGTGGCCTACCGAGAATAGATTGGTCAGTTTGTGGCCTTGGTTGGAGGGCCATGTCTTAAAATTGACCAGGAGTTTGCTTATATATGCAGCCAACCCCACAGAGGGTTGCAGACAGAAGCAGAAAGAAAAAGGAAGAAAGAAGAAGCACAAAGAGAGGAGGCAAGAACCTCCCCAAAGAGCTGTAACACAGGTCAAGGGCTGCAACACTGAAGACAGCAACAGGCCCAGAGGGGCCCTGTGGCAGAGCCAGTGTTGACAGGCCCTGAAGGGGCCCTGAGGAAGAGCAGGTGGTGATGACAGAAACCTGCTGCTAGGAATACAGCTCAGAGAGCTGAACAAAACTGCTCCACTGACTATGAGCTGGGTCACTTGGCAGTGGAGAGGCCAATGGCCAGGAGACTAAAGGCAGAGAGGTCTGTCCTCAGGAGGCCAAAAGGCCTGTCCTGAAGAAGCTGAGAGGAGGCCTGTCCTCAGGGGGCCAAGAGGAGGCCTGCTATGAATATTCACGTACAAATATCTATTTGAGTCCTGTTTTCAATTTCTTTGGGTATACATCTAGGAGTGGAATTTCTTGTGCTATTTTTATAACTTGTTTATAAGTCTGAAATTATTTCAAAATAAAATGTTAACAACCTACAGATTTGGAGAAAATTTTCAGAAACCATATATCAGATAAGGGTCTAATGTCCAAAATATATATAAAATTTCTACCACTTAAAACAAAAAGACAAACAACACAATCAAAAGATGGGCAAAGGACTTGAACAGACAGTTCACCAAAGAGGATGTCCAGATGACCAACAAGCACGTAAAAAGATGCTTGACATCATTAACCATTACCCGTTGCCATTGAGTCAATTCCAACTCATAGCAACCCTATAGAACAGAGTAGAACTTCCCCCAAAGGATTTCCAAGGAGTGGCTGGTGGATTTGAACTGCTGACCTTTTGGTTAGCAGCCAAGCTCTTAACCACTGTATCACCAGGGCTCCATTAGGGAGATGCAAATCCAAACCACAATGAGGTATCAGCTCACCCTGATTAGAATGACAGTGATCAAAAAAATGGAAGACAACAGGTGTTGGTGAGGTGGTAGAGAAACTGGAGCCCTCGTTCACGGTTAATGGGAATGCAAAATGGTAGAGCCGCTATGGAAAACAGTTTGGCTGTTCCTCAAAAAGTTGAACATAGAATTACCATATGACCCAGCAATCCGAATCCTAGGTATCTACCCAGAAGAAGTGAAGGAAGGAACACAAACAGAAACCTGTCCACCAATGTTCATTGCAGCACTTTTCACGATAGAGTGGAAACAACCCAAATGTCTATCAATGGATGAATGGATAAACAATATGTGGTATATCCATACAATGGAATAGTATGCAGCTGCAAAAAGAAATGAAATCCTGATGCATGCCACAACATGGATGAACCCTGAAAACATTATGCTGAGCAAAGTAAGTCAGTCACAAAAGGACAAATACTGTCTGATCTCACTTATATGAAATAAGCATATATATAGAAACCAAAGATTATTATTGGTTAGCAGGGGTGTGAGGAAAGGAGGAAGGGAGAGTTTTTGTTTGGGCAGCATTGAGTTAATGTTAATGATGGTAGAATATTTTGGAAAAGGATAGCGAGAATGGTGGCACAACAGGAAGAATGTAATCAATGCTATTCAACTGTAAATATGGACTTTGTGCTGGTGAATGTTTTGGTGTACATATCTTCACCACAATAAAAAATAAATAAAATAAAATAAAATGTTAAAATTTAACTAAAATCCAGTTAGAATTTGTGAACAAATTCACGCTTTTGGAGCAAATTGGAAGGAAAGGGTAAGGAAAAGAAGTCCTCTTGAGGTAATGGCTGACATCAGGCTGTGGCGACAGACCACCTGTGCCCCCATGTGGCCATCCTGCTCCAGAAATGGCAGGTCATAGCTCAGTCAGACTGACAGGACACACGAGAGCATCCACCCATGGAACTCAGGGCAGCAACCAATACAAGCAATCTGGAAGGGCACAGCAGCAGCCAAGAGGGAAAAGTTGGATGAAGCAGCGATTTACAGCACAGCACCATCTAACAGCTTCAACATCGTCTATCAGCTTGTCATACTGTGGTGGCCTGCATGTTGCTATGATGCTAGAATCTCTGCCACTGGCATTTCAAATACCAGTAGGGTCACCCCTGATGGATGAGGTTTCAGTGGAGCTTCCAGACTAAGACTAGGAAGAAAGGCCTGGTGATCTACTTCCAAAAATTAGCCAGTGAAAACCATACGGATCACAACTTGCTTGCTCTGGATACACTATCAGGAAAAAATCAATCACTGGAGAAGGACATCATGTTTGGTGAAGTAGACGGCCAACGAGGGCACTGGAGACCCTCAATGAGTTGGGTTGGCACAACAGCTGCAATGATGGACTCGAATATGCCAGCGAGTGTGAGGATGATGGAGGACTAAGCAACATTTTGATTTGTTGTGCATAAGATCACCATGAGTTGGAGTCAACTCGACAGCAGCTATCTATAGATCTACTATTTACACAGGAGTCCCTGGGTGGTTCAAACGGGTAACGCACTTGGCTGCTAACTGAGAGGCTGGAGGTTTGAGTCCACCAAAGGTACCTTGGAAGAAAGTCCTGGTGATCTACTTCTGAAAAATCAGCCACTGAAAACACTGTGGAGCACAGTTCTACTCTGACACACATGGGGTTGCCATGAGTGGGAATTGACTCGACTTGATGACAACTGGTGTCTTAGTCATCTAATGATGCTATAACAGAAATATCACAAGTGGATGGCTTCAACAAAGAGAAATTTACTGTCTCATAATCCAGTAGGCTACAAGTCCAAATTCAGGGCATCAGCTCCAGGGGAATGCTTTCTCTGTCGAGTCTGGCGGAAGGTCCGTGTCATCAATCTTCCTTTGGTTTGGGAGCTTCTCTGCCTTCTTTGCATAGGAACCTCAGGCCCACAGGATGCGCTCTGCTCCCAGCACTGCTTTCTTAGTGGTATGAGGTTCCCTTGTGTCTCTGATCACATCTCTCTTTTATATCTCAAAAGAGATTGGCTTAAGACACTATCCAATCTTGTATACCTCATCAGTATAACTGCCGCTAATCCATCTTATTACATCATGGTGATGGAGTTTACAACACGTAAGGAAATCACATCAGATTACAAAATGGTGCACAATCATACAATACCAGGAATCATGACCCAGCCAAACTGATACACACATTTTTGGGGGGACACAATTCAATCCATGACATTCCACCCTTTGGCCCCCAAAAAATCACATCCTTGCAACATGCAAAACATATTCATCCCATCATATCATAGCAAAAGTCTTAAATCAACTCCAAGTCCAAAATCCAAAAATTCCTCTTCATCTGTAAAATCTAGAATACACGTTATCTGCTTCCAAAGGTAAAATCGCAGAACAGGCCCAAGCTAGACATTCCCATTACAAATGGGAGAAACTGGAGGAAAAGAAGGGATAAAAGGCACCAAGCGAGTCAGCAAAACACATTACATTAGCCCTCAAGGCTTGAAAATAATCTTCTGTTTTCTGAGACCATTTACACAATAGCCCTGCCCTCCAGATTCTAGGTATTGGCCACAGTCTCCAGATTCTGAGTGGAGACCCCTTGGCCCTGGGCTTCAGTTCTGCCTTCCAGGCCCACTGGAACAGCAACTCTGCTCCCTCGGCTTTACGCACACCATTCTTCTAGTCCATCGGAGTGACAACTCCGCCCTTAGGAACACCAGAGGCCATGGCTCCACCCCTTAAAACCCTTGAGGCCCTGGCCATACCTTTTGAGACTGAGGCAGCTCCGCTTCTCGTGTTTTTTGTCTCTTCAGCTTCTGCTTCCTGTGGCCTCTCAGCCCTCGGGCCTCACGCCTGCATCAGCCCTGCTGGGGCAAGTGTTCCAAAGCTCTGTAGCTCCACCGATTAAGTGCCTGGAGGCACCCAGGAAGCCTCCTGGCACAGGCACTCAGCTCTCTCCCTCTGTGGGTTGGCAAGCCTAGCTCCACTGATAAGTGCCCGGAGGCACTCCACTCCACCAGGAAACCTGAGCACAGCACTCAGCTCTCTTGCTCCGTGGGTCCGCTCCAGCGCCATCTAGCACTGGTCTCCTGGTTCTGCTGCTGCTGTTTCTCTGCTGCTGCCAGTCCTCTGCTGCTGCCGCTCCTCTATCCATTCACAGTTTTAAAACTTCTTCCACATTTTAGGGATCTGTTATAGCAGCACTGCACTCCTGGTACCAAATTCTGTCTTAGTCATCTAGTGCTGCTATAAGAGAAATACCACAAGTGGATGGCTTTAGCAAAGAGAAGTTTATTCTCTCACAATCCAGTAGGCTACAAGTCCAAATTCAGGACATCAGCTCCAGGGGAATGCTTTCTCTGTCGGCTCTGCAGGAAGGTCTGTGTCATCAATCTTTCTTTGGTTTGGGGGCTTCTCTGTGCAGGAACCTCAGGTCCAAAGGACACGCTCTGCTCCCAGCACTGCTTTCTTGGTGGTATGAGGTTCCTCTGTATCTCTGCTCACTTCTCTCTTTTATATCTCAAAAGAGATTGGCTTAAGACACTATCCAATCTTGTATACCTCATCAGTATAACTGCCACTAATCCATCTTATTACATCATAGTGATAGAGTTTACAACACACAAGGAAATCACATCAGATTACAAAATGGCACACAATTATACAATACTGGGAATCATGACTCAGCCAAAGTGATACGCACATTTTTTGAAGGACATAATTCAATCCATGACAGCCAGGTAGCTGTCTTCCAAATTTTTTAGCATAGATGAGTGAGCACTTCCAGTGCTGCATCTGTTTGTTGAAACATCTCAGTTGGTGTTCCATCAATTCCTGAAGCCTTGTTTTTCACCAGTGCCTTCAATGCAGCTTGGATTTCTTCCTTTGTCACCATCAGTTTCTGATCATATGCTACCTCCTGAAATGGTTGAACATCAACCAATTCTTTTTGGTATAGTGACCCTGTGTACTCCACCCATCTTCTTTTGATGCTTCCTGCGTCATTTAATATTTTCCCCTTAGAATCTTTGACTACTGCAACTCGAGGCTTGAAGTTTTTCTTCAGTTCTTTCAACTTGAGAAATGCTAAGCGTGGTCTTCCCTTTTCGTTTTCTATCTTCAGCTCTTTGCACATGTCATTATAATACTTTACTTTGTCTTCTCAAGCCACCCTTTGAAATCTTCTGTTCAGCTCTTTTACTTCATCATTTCTTCCTTTTGCTTTAGTTACTTCATGTTCAAGAGCAAGTTTCAGAGTCTCTTCTGACATCTATTTTGGACTTTTCTTTCTTTCCTATCTTTTTAATGACCTCTTGCTTTCTTCATGTGTGATGTCCTTGATGTCATTCCACAACTCGGCTGGCCTTCAGTCATTAGTGTCCAATGCATCAAATCTATTCTTGAGATGGTCTCTAAATTCAGGTGGGATATACTCAAGGTCATACTTTGGCTCTTGTGGACTTGTTCTAATTTTCTTCGGTTTCAGCTTGAACTCGCATATGAGCAATCAATGGTCTGCTCCACAGTCAGCCCCTGGTCTTGTTCTGACTGATGATATTGAGCTTTTCCATTGTCTCTTTCCACAGATGTATTCTATTTGATTCCTGTGTATTCCAGTGGTATATCCACACAATGGAATATTACTCAGCAATAAAGAGAAACGAAGTCTGATACCTGTTACACTGTGGATGAACCTTGAAAACATCATGCTGAGTGAGAGAACTCAGATACAAAAGGCCACATATTGTATGATTCCATTTATATGAAATATCTAGAAAAGGTCAATCTGTAGAGACAGAAAGCAGATTAGTGGTTGCCAGCAGCTAGAGAGAATGGGGAGTAACTGCTTAATGTGTACAGATTTCTTTTTGGGGTGATAAGAATATTCTGGAACTAGACAGAAGTGGCAGTTGCACAACATAGTGAGTGTAATAAACCTCACTGAGTTCTATGCCTCTAAAGGGTTAATTTTAGTTATGTGAACTTTACCTCGGTAAACCCTGGTGGCATAGTGGTTAAGAGCTACGGCTGCTAACCAAAAGGTCAGTGGTTCGGATCCACCAGGCGCTCCCTGGAAACTCTATGGGGCAGTTCTACTCTGTCCTGTAGGGTCACTATGAGTCGGAATTGACTCGACAGCTACGGGTTTGGTTTGGTTTAATTATTTTTTAATTTAAAAATTTAAAAATAAAAAACAGACAGGAAAGCTGGTAACAGGGAACCCAAAGTTGAGAAGGGACAGTGTTGACATGTCGTGGGGTTGTTAACCATTGTCATGAAACAATATGTGTACTAACTGTTTAATGAGAAACTATTTGTTCTGTCTAAAGTACAATAAAAAATAAATAAAAATAAAAAAACAAGTGACATATCAATTGGAAAACTTTGATAAAAAGAAAAAACAAAGGCTCCCTCTGGCTGCTGTGAGGAGAATAGACTGTAAGGTCAGGCAGGAGCAGGCACTGGAGGCCCAGAGGAGGTGGTGGAGGTGCCTAGGGAGAGAGGATAGCAGGCTTCAAGCCCCAGATACTACATTCTCATTAGCCTAGTATGTTTAAAATATTCCGTGAGAAACACAAAATGCTTGGTTTTAGTGCCACTGGAATCTCCCTTAATCTTAGGAAACGTCAAGAAATAAAGATGCCGCTACCAGACAAACTAGTGGTGTGGGATTTGAAAAGATCAGATGGAGGCTGCCCCAGGTGAAAATCTTGTAGCCGTCACTAACACCCACAGAGCCCTTCCTGAGCCTCAAGCACAGCGCTAACTTATTTAATCCTGACAACTCTATCCTGCTTTATTTGGTTTGGTTTTTTCTTTGTAGATAAGTTCGAGGTCTATCTTTGTGAATATGTCGAAAATATATGCAGCAAAACAAACGCCAGTTGAACAGTTTCTACATGTACAATTCAGTGACATTGATTACATTCTTCAAGTTGTGCATCCATTCTCGTTAGCCTTCTCCAAATTATTCCACCACTATTAACATAAACTCAATGCCCCCTAAGCAAAAACTCCCCCTTTCTCCTCTCCCTTCTACCCTTGATAACCGCTTAATAATCTTTGGTTTCTATATATTTGCTTCTTTCATATACGTGGGATCATACAGTATTGGCCCCTTTACAATTGATTTATTTCGCTCAACATAATGTTTTCAAGGTTCATCCATGTTGTGGCATGTGTCAGGACTTCATTTCTCTTTATGACTAAACACTATTTCATTGTATGTATATGCCACATTTTGTTTATCCATTCGTCTGTTGATGGATATTTTGGTTGCTTCCACCTTTTGGCTATTGTGAAAAGTGCTGCAGTGAACGTTGGTGTACAGATTTGTTTGTGTTCCCGCCTTCACTTCTTCTGGGTTGCTGGATCAGGTTGATGGCCTGTTTTATCATCATCTCAGCAGCAGACCCTCTGGTGTCTGTGTCACCTCCCCTCGGCCTCCTCTGCCTTGAGCTGCAGCTGCAGGGGACAGTTCCCTACAAGCTCAGACTCACCTCAGGCTGACACTGCCCATCTCAAACCTGCACCACACATCTTTCCGCTTTCTCTAGCCTTTGCCAACCCCACTGGGCAGCCCAAATGAGGTTAGAGACCTCAGAGGGCAAGTGGTCAAGGTTAACATCCCTAGGAATGAGACATATCACATTCCATTAAACTCACTGCCATGGAGTCAATTCCAACTCATAGTGACCCCCCATTAGAGAGTAGAACTGTTCCATAGGGTTCTCTTGGTTGTAATCTTTACAGAAGAAGATCACCAGGCTTTTCTTCTGCAGCACCGCTGGGTGGGTATGAACCATCAGTCTTTGGGTTAGTAGTGTCTTCGTTATCTAGTGCTGCTGTAACAGAAATACCACAAGTGGTATTTAACAAACAGAAATTTATTCTCTCACAGTCAGAGGCTAGAAGTCTGAATTCAGGGCACCAGCTCCAGGGGAAGTCTCTCTCTCTGTCTCTCTGTTGGCTCTGGGGGAAGGTCCTTGTCATTAATCTTCCAGGAGTTTCTCAGCGCAGGGACCTCCAGGTCCAAAGGACGTGCTCTGCTCCCAGCTCTTCATTCTTGGTGGTATGAGGTCCCTCTCCTCTCTGCTTGCTTCTCTCTTTTATATATCAAAAGAGATTGACTCAAGATAAGACCTAATCCTATAGATTGCATCCTATCTCATTAACATAACTGTCTCCAATCCTGCCTCATTAACATCATAGAGGTAGGATTTACAACACATAGAAAATCACATCAGATGACAAAATGGTGGACAATCACACCGTACTGGGAATCATGGCCTAGCCAAGTTGACACACATTTTGGGGGGACACAATTCAATCCATAAAAGTAGTCAAGCGCCAACTACTTGCACCACCCAGGAACCTCACGTATAATATCAGTGTCCCCTAATATAATGCACTCAGAAGGGCTCATAACATCACATCACTTCTGTGGGAATCCTGCCACACATGCAAAACCTCAATCTAATCGTGAGAAAACGTAAGACAAATACAAACTGAGGGACAGTCTATACAATACCTGACCTGTACTCTTCAAGAATGTTAAGATCATGAAAGACAAGGAAAGCCTGAGAACTGTCACAGCCCAGAGGAGACAAAGGAGTTGTGACAACTGGATGCAATGTGAGAGCCTGGACTTGATCCTGGACTAGAAAAAGCACATTAGTGAGCTTAGGGGGCAGTGGGTTCATGTTAATGGGGGAGGAACAATTCAGAAAAGGAGGGTGAGAATGGTTGCACAACTTGAAGAGTGTAATCAATGTCACTGAATTGTACATGTAGAAACTGTTAAATTGGTGTATGTTTTGCTGTGTATACTTTCAAAACAATTAAAAAAAATATTAGTGGGTGTCTCAGCTATCTAGGGCTGCTATAACAGAAATACCACAAGTGGATGACTTTAACAAAGAGAAATTTATTCTTTCACAGTCTAGGAGGCTAGAAGTCCGAATTCAGGGTGCCAGCTCCAGGGGAAGGCTTTCTTTCTCTGTTGACTCTGGGGAAAGGTCCTTGTCATCAGTCTTCCGCTGGTCAAGGAGCTTCTCAGCACAGGGACCCCGGGTCCAAAGGACGCTTGCTCCTGGCTCTTCTTGCTTGGTGGTAATGAGCCTGTGTCTCTCTAGTCGCTTCTCTCTTTTATATCTCAAAAGAGATTGACTTAAGATACAAACTAATCTTGTAGATTGAGTCCTGCCTCATTAACACAACTGCTTCTAATTCTGCCTCATTAACATCATAGAGGTAGGATTTACAACACATAGGAAAATCACATCAGGTGACAAAATGGTGGCGAACCAGACAATACTGGGAATTATGGCCTAGCCAAATTGACACATTTTGCAGGGGCGGTGGCGGGGGGGGGGGGGGGGGGATGCAATTCAATCCATAACAGTGGGAAAACAGGAGAAATCCAAATAAAGCCTGTTGTTTAGTTAATAAGCATTCGAATTGTGGTGTTGGCGAAGAATACTGAATATACCGTGGACTGCCAGGAGAACGAACAAATCAGTCTTAGAAGAAATACAATCAGAATTCTTAGAAATGAGGGTGGCAAGATTTCATCTCATTTAATCTGGACATGTCATCAAGAAAGACCAATTGCTAGAAAAAGACATCATGTTTGATAGACTGTCAGCAAAAACAAGAGAAATACTCAACAAGATGGATTGACACAATAGTCACAATGGACTCAAACATATCAATGATTGCAAAGATGGCAAAGGACCTGGCAATGTTTCCTTCTGTTATACATAAGGTCGCCATGAGTCAGAGCCAACTTGATGGCAACTAACAAGTGTACCAATGGTGATGTCTTCATTTTAATAAATGTATCATGGTTATGTAAGATGTCAACATTGGGGGAAGCTGGGTGAAGGGTATGTCATAACTCTCTGTATCATCTTATTGTAAAATAAAAAGTTTTAAAGAAAGACCCCAGGTTTCAACCCTCAGCCAATGGGGGACAGAGTCCAGTGGGTAAATGCTTCTGCTTCTAGCTTTCCCACATGACATTGTCAGGACTTTGTACCTTGTGGCCCACAGCAGTGACCCCAATTGTTGTTGTTGTTAGCCGCCATCAAATCAGCCCCTAACTCATGGTGATCCCATGTACAACAAAACAAAACACTGCCCAGTCCTGCGCCAGTCCCATGTTCGGTTGCAGATCGAACCATTGTGAGGCTTTCATTGGTTGATTTTCAGAAATAGAGTGCTAGGCCTTTCTTCCTGGTCTGTCTTAGTCTGGAAGTGCCACTGAAACCTGTTCAGCATCATAGCAACACACAAGCCTCCACTGACAGACAGGTGGTGACTTCACATGAGGTGCTTTGGCTGAGAATTGAACCCGGGTCTCCCACATGGAAGGCAAGATTTATACCAGTGAACCACCACTGCCCTTTGCCATGACCTCAATAACACACCTCATCTTAGCTTTTCCTCCTTCCCTGTCACACTCATCCAGCGCTCTGTCCTGCTTCCTGGAGTCACCTCCCAAAGAAACAGCCCAAACCCAAGTCCTTATCTCAGAAAGACCCAAATTAAGACAATCCCCACTTAATGGATGAGGGAAATGAGGCACAGAGAAGTCAAGAGCTCTCCCAAGGTCACACAGCCAGGAAGAGGCAGAGATAAGGCTCCATCCAGACAGCTCAGCACCGGACTACACTATACCTACTGCCTCTAAGAGTTAAAGGGTAGTCCATTTTCAATTTTACCAGTTTAGACCCAGGAGTCCCTGAGTGGTGAGAATGGTTAATGCGCTCAGCTGCTAAGACAAAGGTTGGAGGTTTGAGTCCACCAAGAGGTGCTTTGGAAGAAAGGCCTGACAATCCACTTCCAAAAAGCCAGCCAATGAAAACCCTTTGAAGCACAGTTCTATTCTGATACACATGGGATTTTGCCATGGGTCAGAGTCAACTCAATAGCAACTGAAAAAAATGTAAACCCAAACAATATTATCCCACCAATTTATTTGAAAAAAATGTATGTAGGGCAGAGAGAAGTGGCAGACTGAAACTACTCTAATTTTATTTACAAATAATTGAGGGTTGATTCATTGTGCTTTCTCCAAATCTTCCAAAAATTGGTAATCTTGTTGGTGTTACAAGATACCAAATGTGTCACATACATCTCTTACAGCTTCTTCAATTCTCCCTTGAAAGAGAAACTGAAAAGCAGTCAGTCAAAAAGCTGGCGTAGTCACCAATGGAAATTCCAAGATAGGCAAAGGTTAACTTTGCAAAATAGATGGAATACACAAAAAGAGAAAGAAACTTCAATGTTACAAAGTTTAGCAATAAGATAGGTACATAGACAGCTGCCATTGAGTCGACGACTCTGTACAGCAGAACCTATGTACAACAGAATGAAACATTACCCAGTCCTGCATCATTCTCACAATCACCAGAATGTTCAAGTCCATCCTTGCAGCTATTGTGCCAATCCATCTCACCGAGAGTCTCCCTCACCCTCACTGACCTTCTACTTTACCAAATATGATGTCCTCCTCTAGTGGCTGATCCCTCCTGATGACAAACAAGCAAGCTGGACAAAGTTTTGTTGTGATCCATAAGGTGTTCATTGGCTAATTTTTGGAAGTAGATATCCAGGCCTTTCTTCCGAGTCTGTCTTAGTCTGGAAACCTGTCCACCATGGGTGACACTGCTGGTATCTGAAATACCAGCAGCATAGTTTCCAGCATCATAGCAGCACACAAACCACCACAGTATGACAAACTAACAGACAGGTGATGGTCTTATAGCTGCTCTAAAGAGACTCCAAAATTTAACAGTTTAAAAAACCTAGAAGTCTGTGTGTTACTCAGTAACTGTCCCAAGGTGAGTGGTCCAGGTGTGCAGGGGCAGCTCCTTTCTGCTTAGTCACTCTGAGATCCAGGTTCTTTCCATTTTCTTGCTCTACCATCATTCAGTTGTCCTTGTTGCAGGGTTGATGTTGGGTTGTGGGTATGTCCAGGTTCCAGCTCCAGGGAAAGGGAAGAGAACATAGAGGAACACATAGCTAGTATTTTAAAACTCACACCCAGAAATTTACACCTCACCATTGCTCATTTTCCACTGGAGATATAGTTCCCCATGACCGTACCTGGCTGCAAGGGAGGCTGGGAAATGTAGTCTCTAGCAAATGTAGTGCAGCAACAGCACTATGGCTATGGAAACAAAAGAAAATAGATTTTGAAAGATAACTGCAATCTTTACGACAAAAAGGCAAACTTTTGTATCAGCTTTTTTTTTTTTTTTTTTACTTTTTATTTTGAAACACCACATTTTTAAAAGAGTTGCAAAGATAGTATAGAGTTTCTGTATGCCCTTCACCCAGCTTCCCCTAATGGTGTTGCTGCTGGTAGGTGACATGAGACCCTATGTATAACAGAATAAAACACTGCCCAGTCCTGCGCCATCCTCACAATCACTGCCATATTTGAGCCCACTGTTGTCAATCTTGTTGAGTGTCTTCCTGTTTTTGGTTGATCCTCTACTTCACCAAGCATAATGTCTTTCTCCAGGGATTGGTCCCTCCGATAACATGTCCAAAGTAAGGGAGACAAAGTCTCACCATCCTCACTTCTAAGGAGCATTCTGGCTGTACTTCCTCCAAGACAGATTTGTTCATTCTTCTGGAATCTTACATATCATGGTATATTTATCAAAACTAAGACGTTAACATTGGTACAATACTATTAAATAATCTACAGACTTGATTCAGATTTTGCTAGGTTTTCCGCTAATGTCCTTTTTCTAGTCCAGGATCCACAATGTGTTTAGCTGTCACGTCTCTTTAGTCTCCTCCAATCTGCGACCGTTTTTCCTTTTTTTTTTTTTCATGACCTTGACACTTTTAAAAAGTACCAATCAGATATTTTGTAGACTCTCTCTCAGTTTGGAGTTGTCTGAAGTGTGTATCAGTTTTTGATAGCAGACAGCATTTCAATTCTATTTTCTTTCAAATGAACTGTCTCTTGCTCACAAGAAGTTAAACTAGAGACATGGCTTCCATGTTTTTCCAATAGCAATACGGTGCAGCACTAACATTTCCAAACTCATGCTCTTTTTCCTTTAAGCACTACATTTTTGCGCAGATATCAGGAATTAAGAGTGCATTGTGAAGTATAAGATGCTTTTACTATAGCTAAAGATCAGAAGGGAGCTCACAAGTTTTGAGTACTTTGCTAAGAGTTTCACATACACTTGTCCCATTTAACCCTCGGGGAAAGGAGCCCTGGTGGTGTGCTCGGCTGCTAACCAAAAGCGTGACAGTTCGCTCCACAGGAGAAAAGACTTGGCAATCTGCCCCAGGTGAGATTACAGCCTAGGAAACCCTATGGGGCAGTTCTACTCTGTCCTATTGGGTCACTACAAGTCCGTATCGACTCAGTGCACACAACTACAACACACTCTCTGGAAAGTGGGTATGTAAGCCATTTTGCAGATTAGAAAAACTGAGGCTGGGTAGTAATATAAATTGCCCAAGGTCATACAGTCAATGAGTACCACAGGCAGGATTTGAATCCATGTTGCTCCACCATGAAATGCAGCTCATCAAATATAACGGTACCCTTCTTCATCAGCCAAAAACAAAACAAAATGTTATCATATGTCTGCTGTGTTTAGGGAGCCCTGGTGGCTTAGTGGTTAAGAGCTCAGCAGCTAACCAGAAGGTTGGCAGTTCAAATCCACAAGCTGCTCCCTGGAAACCCTATGGGGTAGTTCTACTCTGTCCTATAGGGTCGCTATGAATAGGAATCAATGCTACAGCAACAGGTTTGATTTTTTTTTGGCTATATTTAGAGAAGGTCCTGGGGATTCAAAAATTCTATGATACAGTCTTTAACTTCAAGAGGCTTACACCTACTAATTGAAGCCCAGGATCCATTCTCCCCTTAAGCCTTCTAGTACTGGAACCCCCTGAGTTTTAGCCGAGCACATGGCCAGCTAGATACTACATTTCCCAGTAACCCTTGCAGCCAGATATGGCCATGTGAGTAAGTTTGGACCAAAGGGATTCCAGCAAACATGACACCTCAGTTTGGAGGTCATCTCCTTAAACACAAAACTGTTTGCCCTAGACTTCCTCCTCTCCTTTCTTGGGGCTGAAACTCAAACATGGAGGCCAGCAAACTCCTACTGTGCACACGAGAACAACTCCTGGGAGATGGAGGAGCAACAAGATGGAAGGAATCTGGGTTTCTGAAAGCCTGGCGAAGCATAGAAAGAAAACTAACACACAATCCTACAATACCTTCTATGCACTATGTTTAATTTTAATCAAAGACTTGGGTCCACATAAAGTCTGTGCCATGAATAAATGACACATGATAAAACTGAGATGTTGCTGTTGTTGCTAGGTGCCCTCGAGTCAGTTCTGACTCATGGCGACCCTATGTACAATAGAAGAAACACTGCCCAGGCCTGTGCCATCCTCACAATTGTTGTTATGCTTGAGTCCATTGTTGCAGCGGCTGTGTGAATCCATCTCGTTGACGGACTTCTTTTTCACTGACCCTCTACTTTACCAAGCATGATGTCCACCTCCAGGGACTGGTCCCTCCTTATAACGTGTCCAAAGTATGAGAGATGAAGTGTTGCCATCCTTGTTTCTAATGAGCATTTTGGCTGTACATCTTCCAAGACAGATGGGATGACACATTATAAAAGCTTGTCATAAGCATTGCATCAAGCCTGAAGTCATGCAACTGGTGACTGTAAAATTGCATGTGCCCTGGAAAGCAGTTAGCCCATATGGAAATTTAAAAAGGCATCCCCCTGGTGGATTGGAACTGCTGACCTCTTGGTTAGCAGCCAAGCTCTTAACCACTATATCACCAGGGCTCCCTAATAGAGGGGGCATCTCCTCTGATAGAGGAATTAGAAGCTGCCCTGTCTTCAAGCTTGAGGAACATAGACCAGGCTGGATTTCAGCCCCAGTCCCAGCCTCTCAGCCAGGCACCCTTGTTCAGTGTACAATCTGCATGACCATACACACTGGCCCAGCTATAGCTATATGCAAAAAAGGAAAAAAAAATCTCGTATCTAAATGAATTTTATACAAAGTGAATAATTTTCAGTGCACTGAGGAAGTTTTCTATTTAAAGAAAATCTGCTGTGAACCTCTATTGTAAAGTAAAGAATGCTTCCCTAGTGGAATTAGTCACCACTGATTCATTTCTGCAAAATTAAGATACGTGATTTTGTCTACGCAACATCTGGATGAAGAAGTCAGATAAATTATAGCTGCCAGTAACAAATTATATAGTACTTATATGTGAAAGGGAGCCCTGGTGGCACAGTGATTAAGAGTTCGGCTACTAACCAAATGGTCAGCAGTTCGAATCCACCAGCCACTCCTTGGAAACCATATTGTTGTTGTTGTTAGGTGCCTTCGAGGTGGTTCCAACTCACATGTATAACAGAATGAAACACTGCACAGTCCTGTGCCATCCTCACAATCATTGCTGTGCTTGAGCCCATTGTTGCAACCACAGTGTCAATCCATCTCATTGAGGGTCTTCCTCTTTTTCAATGACCATCTACTTTACCAAGCACGATGTCCTTCTCCAGGGACTGATTCCTCCTGATAACATGTCTAAATTATGTGAGATGTAGTCTCACCATCCTTGCTTCTAAGGAGCATCCTAGTTGTACTTCTTCCAAGACAGATTTGTTCATTCTTTTGGCAGTCCATGGTGTCATCAATATTCTTCACCAATACCACAATTCAAAGGCATCAATTCTTCTTCGGTCTTCCTTATTCATCATCCAGCTTTCCCATGATTATGAGACAACTGGAAACACCACGGCTTGGGTCAGGCAAACCTTAGTCTTCAACATCTTTGCTTTTTAATACTTTAAAGACATCTTTTGCAGCACATTTGCCCAATGCAATGCATCATTTGATTTCTTGACTACCGATTCCATGGGTGTTGATTGTGGATCTAAGTAAAGTGAAATCCTTGATAACTTCAATCTTTTCTCCATTCATCATGATGTTACTTATTGGTCTAGTTGTGAGGATTTTTGTTTTCTTTATGTTGAGGTAATCCATACTGAAGACTGTGGTCTTTGATCTTCATCAGTAAGTGCTTCAGGTTCTCTTCACTTTCAGCAAGCACGGTTGTGTCATCAGCATAATGTAAGTTGTTAATGAGTCTTCCTCCAATCTTGATGTCCCGTTCTTCTTCATATTGTCCAGTTTCTTGGATTATTCACTCAGCATACAGGCTGAATAAATATCGTGAAAGGATACAGTCCTGATGTACACCTTTCCTGACTTTAAACCACACAATATTCACTTGTTCTCTTGATCTGTATACAGGTTCCTCATGAGCACAATTAACTGCTCTGGAATTTTCATTCTTCGCAATGTTATCCATAATTTTTTATTATCCACACAATTGAATGTCTTTGCATAGTCAATAAAACACAGGTAAACATCTTTCTGGCATTCTCTGCCTTCAGTCAGAATCCATCTCACATCAGCAATGATATCCTTGGTTCCACACCCTCTTCTGAATCTGGCTTGAATTTCTGGTAGTTCCCTGTTGATGTACTGCTGCAGCCACTTTTGAATGATCTTCAACAAAATTTTATTGCATGTGATATTAATGATATTGTTTGATAATTTCTGCATTCAGTTGGATCACCTTTCTTTGGAATAGGCATAAATTTGGATCTCTTCCAGTGGGTTGGCCAGGTAGCTGTCTTCCAAATTTCTTGGCATAGATGAGTGAACACTTCCAGTGCTGCATCCATTTGTTGAAACATCTCAACTGGTATTCTGTCAATTCCTGGAGCCTTGTTTTTCGCCAATGCCTTCAGTGCAGCTTGGACTTCTTCCTTCAGTACTATTGGTTTCTGATCATATGCTACCTCCTGAAATGGTTGAGTGTCGACCAGTTCTTTTTGGTATAGTGACTCAGTGTATTCCTTCCATCTTCTGTCTGTTTGTCATACTGTGGGGGCTTGTGTGTTGCTGTGATGCTGGAAGCTATATCACCAGTATTCAAATACTAGCAAGGTCACCCATGTCGGACAGGTTTCAGCTGAGCTTCTAGACTAAGAGAAACTAGGAAGACCTCACCAGATGGAATACACAGGAATCAAATCGACTACATCTGTGGAAAGAGACGATAGAAAAGCTTAATATCATCAGTCAGAACAAGGCCAGGGGCCAGCTGTAGAACAGACCATCAATTGCTTGTATCCAAGTTCAAGCTGAAACCAAAGAAAATTAGAACAAGTCCACTAAAGCCAAAGTATGACCCTGATTATATTCCACCTGAATTTAGAGACCATCTCAAGAATAGATTTGATGCATTGAACACTAATGACTGAAGATCAGACGAGCTGTGGAATAATATCAAGGATACCATACATGAAAAAAGGGAAGTCTTTAAAAAGACAGGAAAGAAAGAAAAGAACAAAATGGATGTCAGAAGAGACTCTGAAACTTAGTCTTGAACGTTGAGTACCTAAAGCAAAAGGAAGAAATGATGAAGTAAAAGAGCTGAACAGAAGATTTCAAAGGGTGGCTCTAGAAGACAAAGTATTACAATGACATGTGCAAAGACCTGGAAACAGAAAACCAAAAGGCACGAACACACTCGACATTTTCCAAGCTGAAAGAACTGAAGAAAAAATTCAAGCCTCAAGTTGTAATATTGAAGGATTCTACAGGGAAAATATTAAACGATGCAGGAAGCCTCCAAAGAAGATGGAAACTCTATGGGGCAGTTCTATTCTATAGGGTAGCGATGAGTCGGAATCGACTCGATGGCAACGGGTTTGGGTTTTTTGTTTGTTTGTTTGCTTATATGCAAAAGAAGAAAGAATAGGCATTCTAAAAGTTCCTAAGTGACGTTTGTACGTAAACTGAATTTACTCTACCAGCATCCGGATCGTGGCCGGGATCCGCCTGCTCGTGGTTGTCACTTGATTAGCACATGCTCCCGGGTAGGAAATCAGCTTTTGTGCAGTTTGAGAATAAACAAACAACAAAAACAACTCGGAGAACAACTCAGAGAAGCTTCACTGAGTCGCTGCAAAAAGCGAGTACGGAAAGAATTCATAGCCTCGTTCTCGCCCCGCCCCGCTTCGGTTGCCCTGACAACGGCGCCGGCGTCTGGGCTGTGCCTAGAGTGCGTGGCCAACCTCCCACAGACCCCGCGCACGCGAACTCGCGCATGCGCCCCGCGCGGGCTGGTATTGCGCGGATTAGGTTAATCCCTGAAGGACTACTTGCGGTTTTTGCTCCGCTGCTCCGCAGCGCTTCGCAGAAAGGGGAAGTGGGGCTGGGCAAGTCGAGAGGAGTCCTCGGCCCAGGTTGGGGCTCTGAGGGGCCGATGAAGAGCTCTTCTGGGCGCTGAGCACCCTTGAGGGGTGGCTCTGGAGTAGACCCCTTGCCTCCAGGACCAGCCCCCTCCCTCAAAGCTATGAGACTGTGGTCCAGTCTGTGGCCCTTCAGCCTCAGTTTCTGCAAATGCAGGCTCACAGCACCTACCTCAGACGGCGGCTTTGAGGATTCAGAGAACCTGGAACCGGGCAGGGCCCGAAGTGGGCGCGTGGGAGGCCTTCGGGGGTGGAGGGGTAAAAGGTCCCCCACAGCGGCCGGCGGAGGTGGGTATTATTATTTTCCCCATTTTACAGAGAAGGAAACTGAGGCCCAGAAAGCTGAAGTGAGCTGCTTAAGGGGCTCAGCTAGTGCCTGGCGGGAGGAAGGGGGAAGCTGCCTACCCTGGGGTAACCCCCTTTGGAGAATCTGAGGGTGGGGTTAGCCTTCGTGCCCTGGCAGATTTGGGTGGGTTGTGGTTAAATGTGGGGAGTGGAGGAGTGACGACAACAAATAGCAGGGAATACTGTCCCGGGCACCACCCCGACTGTTACCATGATGGAAAAGTATTGGATTAGGAGCCAAAAGAAGCATAACTTTTGAAGTTGGGAACCACTGACCTAAAGCAAAAATTAAAAGAACAGTTCGTTAGTTTTCACTAAATAGATTTTGAATTCTTTAACAATTTTCCTATGCCAGAAACTATATACTAGTAATAATTCACTCACTGTGGAGATTCTTAAAATAGCCAGGTTTTCTGGAAACTGGTTGACCCAATTGGATGATGTGAAACACAGTAGGTGATTGTAGGACAGGTCAGCTGAGTGGAAGGAGCTTGGCTGAAGGTCAAGAGACCTGGGTTCTGGCTTCAACTCTGCCATTACCATCTCAATGACCTTGGACAAGTCATTTAACCTCCCCGGACTCTGTTTTCCCCTCTATCAAATGAAGGTGTTGAGGGGATTTCTAAGGATCTGGAAGCACTGGAATTCAGACAAGATGCCCCCCTCTCCAAGGTCCAGCCTTTTCCCAGTGCCCCCCTCACTTCACCTCCAAACGTCTTTTGTTGTTTCTCTCCGCCTCCCAGCCTGATCCCTTAAACACATCTTTCAGAGTCACTTCTTCCAGGCTGTTCTTACCATTCAGATAAGCTCATTATTATTCCTCATTCTAACAAGTAAATTAGGGTGGTGTTTAACACAGCAGTGGCAGGGGCTTGTTTATGGGAAATTACGGTGTTTAAGCACAAGACACCCTGGTGTTTGCATGAAGAAAAATAAAATTTAAAAACTGTCCTTTTAAAATGTTCAGTGATGTGGTGCTTAAATTATAGGAATATCCCAAATATTCCCATAAATTATTCTGGCCTGGCTAGTATTCTTACAAAAAGCCATATGCCTTCCTTTTAATTAACTCATCAGCATCCACCTGCCTTTCCATGAACTCTGCAGTTGCAGATTAGAGTAATGGGTCAGGAGAATCTGTGTCCTACTCTGAAAGAACAGAAACTTGAAGTAAGGAATTCAGATTGTGATCTGGCAGGATGGTCCAAACTGAACCCACTGAAATGTCAGCTCAAGAGAGCAAAGACTGCCTGTTTTGTTGATTGCTACATCCAGCGTATAGAGCAATGCTAGACACATAGCAGCTTGATAAACACATGTTGAATGGATGAACTGAATGAGGGGTACCAGGAATATTTGGATACCAAAACCAAAAAACCAAACCCCTTCTCACTGAGTCAATTCTGACTCATAGAGACCCTGTGCGACAGAGTTGAACTTAGAACTGCCCCATAGGGTTCCCAAGGTTGTAAATCTTTATGGAAGCAGACCACCACATCTTTCTCCTGTGGAGCAGCTGGTGGGTTCCAAGCGCCAACCTTTCAGTTAGCAGCCAAGAGCTTAACCACTGCTCAACCAGGGCTCTTCAGGAGTATTTGGACAAGTAATAAAGTCAATCTCAATATTTTGCTTGAGATTTAAGGCTATGTTGCAACTTTCTAGAGAGTATTTTTCTGTTAGGCAGCATTTCTGTCTTAGGCTGGGTTCTCTATAGAGAATCAGAACCAGTAAAGTATATAAATATATGTAGAGAGAGATTTATATCAAGGAAATGGCTCACATGGTGGTAGAGGCTAGAACGTCCAAAGTCCGTGGATCAGGATAGAGGCTTCTCCTGATTCACGTAGCTGCAGGGGCTGGCAAACCCAAGATTGGCAGGTCAGACAGCAGGGCCCTTGTTCACAGACTGTGGAGATTGACAGATCTCAAGATTGGCAGGCAAAACTGCAGGTAAGCTGCTAGCTCAAGTCCCAAGAACTGGAGGTCAGACGAACAGTAGCCAGCTGCAGGATCCAGAATGAGCAAAAGCCCACAAGCCTTGCCAAAATGTCCACTTATACTCAATGCAGGCCACACACCCAAGGAAACTCCTTTTCAACTGACAGGCTACTCACAGCAGATCCCATCATGGGAGTGATCACAATATATCAAATCTCATCATGGAAGTGATCACAACATCATACAACTGCCAAACCACTGAGAATCATGGCCCAGCCAAGTTGATACACAACCTTAACCATCACAGTTTCCTTCTCTTCCCCCCCCTTCCCCTCTCCACTCACCTTTTTCTGTCCTTCCCCCTCACCAGTTCTCTCATCTGGCTCGGCTCTCTGAGCAGCATCTTTCTAGAGGTCGGCCTTGACAAGTGTTCCCTGAGACTGGAGGAGAGGAGTTTATTACTTTGGTGGAAAGCCATGCTTTCTTCCTGGTGATCCCTTACATGTTAGCCAGTGTGACTGTGACATCACGGGGCTGATCTTGTGGGTGGAGAAGAGGTAGTTTCTGCCTCCACCACACATACCATATTGCATCCTGGTCTTATCCTAGAAGCTTCTTCCACATGCAGACAGGTGTTTGCATTCATCTTAATGCAGGTGAGTCAAAACAGGTGGATGGGTGAGGAAGCGTTGTTCAGAAATGGCACTTCACAAACTTCGTGCTGAGCCTTTCTGCTCCCAGAGGATCTGAGTTATGACTGTTTCTTAGCGTTGCTGTTTTTGTTTGTTTGTTTTATCAGAATCCATTTCAGCTTAGAGGAAGTAAAGGGAGACTTCTTCCTCTTCAGAATTGTCAATAGCACCCAGTTCTTTTGAACCACACAGTCCTTGAGGAGAAGAACTGTCTGTAGTGAGAGTCTGTATTTGGCCCAGAGGTGGGAGTAGAGGGTTCAGCTTCATTTCTTCATATTTCCATTGTCTGTGACAGTTGTATCAGGCCTAACTCTCAAACAATTTTTTTCTAAAGGGTTTAATTTGTCCTAATCGTAGTCTAAGGAGCCCTGGTGGTACAGTGGTTAAGCACTTGGCTGCTAACTGAAAGGTCAGGAGTTCAAACCCACCAGCCACTCCACACGAGAAAAGGCCTGGCGCTCTGTTCCCTTAAAGGTTGCAGCCTTGGAAACCCTATGGGGCATTTCTACTCTGTCCTACAGGGACACTATAAGTCAGAATCCACTTGATGGCAACGGGTTTGGTTTTGGTTTTAGTCATGGTCTTAAGGGTGATATACTAGACACAATTCTTCATAGCCATTTCTCCTACCAAAACAAACAAAAAAACCCAAACCCATTACCGTCGAGTCGATTCCAACTCACAGCAACCCTACTGGACAGAGTAGAACTGACCTATAGGGTTTCCAAGGAGCAGCTGGTGAATTTGTACTGCCAACGTTTTGGTTAGCAGCCGAGCTCTTAACCACTGAACCACCAGAGCTCCATTTCTCCTACAGACAACATTTGCTATCATGAAGTGAAGTGGCTAAACCTTAGGTCTCCTACATATGGAAGACCAAAAGTTAAATGTGTTAGTCTTCTCCTTTCAACTTTTGCAAACATCAGTTAATGGATACAATGGGAGAGAAAATCATATTTTGTAAGCCAAAGACTTGAGATTCAACAACATTTATAAAGCCCGTCCGTACCAAGTCTCAGGCGCCATGCCTTCCCAGTGGTACCCTGTGACACTTCTCCAACTCTAGATAATGATCTCCATCTTTGGGTGATGAAATTGAGGTACACGGTAGTTAATAACTTGGCCCAGATCACAAAACTAGTAAGTGATAAATCCAGAATTCAAACCCTAAATTTGAAGTTAAGAACTTTGCAACAACTAGGGAGCAGATGACCAGGATTCCAACACAGGCTCTGCTGCAGTCATGTCCACAGCTCCTTTGCATATGCTTTTAATTGGACGGACTCAGATTTGCAACATGCCATGAAGATAAAGAGCCCGTAGACCAGGGCTCAGCAAACAGGCCAGATCCAGCCCACCACCTGTTTTTGTAAATACAGTTTTACTGAAGCACAGCCACACTCATTTGTTTCCATATTGTCTATGGCTGCTTTTGTTTGACAATACTGGAGCTGAGTAGTTGCCACAGAGACCATCTGACCCGCAAAGCCTAAAATATTTACTACCCGGACCCTTTACAGGAAGTTTGCCAACGCTGCCTAGACTCTAAGGCTTCGAGCCAGGATCAAACATGGGGTGGACTGAATCCTGGCAACCTGCCTGTGACTGATCGTGGGACCATCACCCATTTCATCCCCATGTCTTCCAGATTCAGCCATCAGAGGGCCAGGAAGTGTGCTTGTGCACACTTGACAATGAAAAGCCTGCAGCAGTGCAGCCACAGCACACAGGAAATGCCTGCCGGGTGCAGTCTGTGTTGGCTGGGCCCAGGGTACCTGGCCTCTTCCAGCCATGAGCACTTAACACCTTGAGTTATTATTTCAAAGGCTTTTAGAAAACTGGACATGCTACGGGTGTCTCTATGTTGCATTCTCCTCAAATTTCAAGGAACATTTGGTTCCAAAAGATCGTTGAACCTTCCCTATTGCACTCCAAGTCAATAGCAATAGCACATAAGAAACAGAGCCTAGAACTCCATGCCCCTGGGAATCCAGTTTTCCTAAACCCGCAAAGGCACCAAACCCGTTGCCTTCAAGTTGACTCCGACTCACAGCAACCCTATAGGACAGAGTAGAACTTCCCCATAGGGTTTCCAAGGCTGTAATGTTTACGGAAGCTGACTGCCATGTCTTTGTCCTTCAGAGCAGCTAGTGGGTTCAAACCGCCGACCTTTTGGTTAGCAGCCAAATGCTAAACCAGTGCGCCACCAGAGCTCCTTCATAAAGACAAAGGCCCCTTTTAAAAGTCCTTCGAACTTTGTGGAATAGAAGCAGTGCCTGAATTAAGAGCGTTATTATTCTTGCTGTTCAGGGGTAGTACACAGATAGATGGCTTTGAGCTCGTCAAAGTCCAGACCGGCTCCGTGTTCTCTTTTCCTGCTACAAAGCTGCAAGCATGGTGGGCCTCCCCGCCCCCCGACTGGGAAGGGAGGCGCTTGCTTTCCAGTTCAATCCAGCCTCATCCTCTGTAGCTACCCAAGCCAGATCAGTAGCTTTCACTACTCTGTGTGGACTCAAAGCTCTTAGCATCACTACCATCCTCTTGCTGCATGTGAGAGGTGTATTCGTAAACAGATGTTCCTTTTCAAGCTTTTGTTTCACCAAAGGCATTGAACGGTGGATGAAGCCAGGTGCAGCAGCTGAAGTGGACGTGTGTCGCTGAGCTGGCTCTCTTTTGTAAGTCCTCTAGTTCCCCCTCCTCTGGCCCTTCAGGGTCACAGTGAGGTGAGTGAGGCCCTTGGCTTCTGGCCACTGGAGGAGTGGCCCAAGCAAGGCCTGGAGAATCACCCTTGTGTCCTGGCCAGTGGTCTGTCCTCTCTCTGCCAGGAGGAGGCATTCGGCCTGGGTGTTGAATTGATTTTCTCAGATCCACTGTCCTGATCACATCAGAATCTAACAGAGTCAAATACAAAGAGTCCCTGGGTAGTTCAAACTCAAAGGTTGGTGGGTTTGAACCCGCCCAGGGGCATCTTGGAAGAAAGGCCTGGTGATCTACTTCTAAAAAATCAGCCATTGAAAACACTTGGAGCACAGTTTTACTCTGACACACATGGGGTTGCAATGAGTGGGAATTGACTCAATGGCAGCTGGTTTTTTATGGGGATTAAAACAAGAAAAAAATTATCCTTTTAGGTTCTGGAGGCCGGAAGTCTGAATTCAGAGGGTCAGCAGGGTCATACACCCTGTGGAGGCTCTGGGGAAGATCCTTCCTTGTCTCTTCCAGCTTCCAGTAGCCCCAGGCATTCCTTGGTTTGTGGCCACATCACTCTAATTGCTGCCTGTGTCTTCACACAGCTGTCCTCCCTGTGTGTCTCTCTGTCTGTGTCTCTTCTCTTATTAGGACGCCAGTCATATTGGATTGGGACCCACTCTACTCCAGTATGACCTCGTGTTAACTAATTACATCTGCAAAGACTCTTCCCAAATAAGGTCGTATTCACAGGTACTGAGGGTTAGGACTTGGACATATAGTGTGTGTGTGTGTGTGCAGGGGGTTGGGGGGCACACAATCCAACCCATAACAACATGTGATAGAGTTTTCTATTTCACCTATAGATGGCGTGAAAACATTTCAAGTGAGTTTTTTCTATTACACATTGCTTTATCTCCTGAGTAACAAGCAAACTATTAGTTGTCTATTGCCATGTAACAAATTACCACAAACTTAGTGGCTTAAAACAACACCCATTTATTATGTCACAGTGTCTGTGGGTCAGGAGTCTGCGCACAGCTTAGCCGGGTGTAATCCAGAGGTTGACCAGGGTCTCATCTGAGGCTCAAGTGGGGAAGGATCTGCTTTCAAGCTCATGTGGTTAGTGGCAGAATGTCACTTCCTTGCAGGCTGTCGGACTGAGAGCCTTAGTTTCTTTATGGCTATTGACTAGAGGTGGCCCTCAGTTCTAGCCCTCAGCTGCCTTCTCTATTGGGCAGCTCACAACATGGTAGCCGGCTTCTTCAAAGCCAACAAGGGAGAGAGTCTCCTAGCAAGACAAACATTGAAATCTTACGTAATGCAACTGCACATATCCCATCATAGATTTCCCCATCGTCTTTGCTTAGAGTTGATTTTGTCATTGCTGAAATTCCTGAGTTCATCTCTGGAAATCCTCCTCCAAAAGCAACATGGGAGGAAGCTGTCAGAACTACTTAGATGCCTTGGAATGTGGTCAGATACGTACAATCCAGGCAAAACAGCAAGGGACACACAGTGATTGTTTGGCCCTTGCAGTGACCATTTCTCAAGGATTCCCACCAACCCATTTCCCCACTATAGTCAGTACTGCCCTCTGGTGGTGGGGCCTGGACCCTTCTCTATATAATGCTGTGCCGTGGACTTCTCAGCCAGCCCGGTGCTACCGAGCACTTGAAATGTGGCCAGTGCAACTGAGGGACTGGGTGTTTAATTTTATTTAATTTTGATTAATTTAAATTTAAGTAGCCACATGTGGCTAGTGGTTACCACGTTCAACAGTTCTAGACCATACCCCATGCCTTTGGAAGTAATACAAATAATACAGTTTTCCAAAGGGTAGGTAAGTTTAATGAATGCCAACAAAATGCTGCTCACTGTTCTATGGACATAACCACTGGGTGATCCTCCCCCTAAATCCTCCAGGGCATCTGCCCCGTGGTGCTAAGATTCCCAGTGTCTGTTGCGTTCAAGACCAAGCTGGCCGCGCTGATTCTCGTGATCCGGCTGTTCTCCTCAGCCTGGCCTATAGTGGCTTTTGTTCCATCCCTCAAAACATGCCTTTCTAGCACTTGGTGAAGTATGACCTTTTCCATGGAGTGTCGGCCCTTGGAGTTCTCTTCTTCATCATGATCTTGAGCCCTCAGGAAGTTTCAATGGACGAACAGCAAAAGTGGTGAGGATAGAGGGATAAGAAGACAGAGAGAATGACGTCATCATCATCATCATAAACTCTACCACAATAACATCATCACCACTACGAAATCATCACCACTATGACGTCGTCATTATGAACTTACTTTTCTTCTGAATGGTTGTTCCCCATTTCTTCACATGTCTTTAAAACTCTTTGGCTGTTTACTTAACAGAAGCTTCTGCTTACTTTCGATGCCGGATGAAAACAAAATAAATGCTTTATACATATATACGAATATACACACATCATAGGAGTCCCTGGTGGTGCAAACAGTTAATGCACTTGGCTGCTAACTGAAAAGTAGGTGGGCTGAGTTCACCCAGAGGTGCCTCGGAAGAAAGCCAGCTGATTTAGTTCCAAAAAAGTCAGTCATTGAAAAGCCTACGGAGCACAGTTCTACTCTGACATGCATGGAGTCACCATGAGTCCAGTCAACTTGATGGCAGTTGGTTACTAGTTAGATACATCAATCTAAACCAAAACCAAATGAAACACATTGCCATTCAGTTGATTCTGACTCATAGCAACTCTATAGGACAGAGTAGAATAGCCCCATAGGGTTTCCAAGGAGCGGCTGGTGGATTCAAAGTGCCGACCTTTTAGTTATCAGCCATAGCGCTTAACCACTCCACCACCAGGGTCTAGATACACTCAGATCTGTACAGCACCCCACCGTCTTGCTCTAATGCATTCTTTAATATGTTTTAGTAATATTTGACCTCTAGGGAAGCTACATATGTTCATAAAATTCTAATTCTTTATTTCTTCAGCTCTACTTTATGGATTTGAAAGCTCTAGCCTCGCCAAGTGCCCCCTCCATCTGTTAGAACGTGTGCGAGAGAGAGAAGAGAGGGACTCTCCTTTATCTGCACCCAGTGTTTGTAAAAGCCCCTTAGCCATGCTGATTAAGTGGGGTACATACCAGTCACAAGATCACATGGTACCCCTTTCTGGGCTCAAAACTCCCTGAAAGTCAGAGTCTTTGGCACCAGTTAAGAGACTCGAGTTGAAGCCGGGCTGGGGGTCAGTGGGGAGCACCTGCCCTTTCTGAAACCAGGCCCCAGTGCCGGGATGACTGGGTCAGATGGGGCTGCTTTGTACACTCTTCATAAAACAGGGAGCGAGAAGGGCATTTAGGAAATCCTCACCTTAATTACAGTTAGAGAAAGAACCCCACAGTAATAATTAAGGCATTTAGAGATTTGTTAGTCATGTTAATCCCATCTCCTCACTGTGTTCATTTAATCTCCTCAATGGTGTTTTTCAATTTCCTATGTGAGGCCATGATCATTGGGACTCAAGATGACCTAAATATCGGCCTGGAACCACGTGCTAAATGTGTTGAGTGTGTTTTACCAAGCGTCCTTTATTTTCTACTTTGTTCAAGACTCCAGGAATATAGAAATAGAAGAAGATTCCAGACTAGGTGTTAACACTACACTACTGGGGATTTAGGTGATTTCTTTCTTTGGAATTATGAGCACCTACCCATGCAGTCAGGGAGTCCCTGGGTGACACAATTGGTTAAGCACCCCACTACTAGCGGAAAGGTTGGCGGTTTGAACCCACCCAGAGGCACCTCAGAAGAAAGGCCTGGTGATCTGCTTCCAAAAGCTCACAGCCTTGAAAACCCTATGGAGCACAGTTCTACTCTGCAACACATGGGGTCACCATGAGTCAGAATCAACTTGATGGCAATTGGTTTGTTTATTTTCACCCATGCAGTAGCAGGATTGTGAAAATCAGAGAGTATATTAGCCAAAAGGGTCGTGTTCAAAAATGACTCTTGTGTAAACTCTGGAATAGAAACTCCAGAACAGCCAGAAGCCTCTGGCTAACACAAAGACAAAAATAGTCCTCTGTAAAAACTCATTGAGTGGGAGGGGGAGAAAGGGGGAATCACTTACTAGATAGTAGACGTGCTAATTCTGGTGATGGAAAAGGCAATACACAACATTGGGGAAGTCAGCATGACTTGACCAAGGTAAATGAAGACACTGAGAGGTACACAAGAATAAAGGACAACTACAGTAAATGCTATATAACATATACAATTGTGCAACAACAGTAATAACAAGCAAAACGTGAATGATTACATAGGGAGTTATGTTTGTAGGTGTTGCATATATATTCATATAAACAATAAAGCACGCAGGGAGCACAGTTATGGATACTTACTAGACATAGCGGAACACCTCGTGGGATTGTTTTACTGGGTTTGGAGGCTCAGGACCATAGTCTCTTAGGATAACTAGGTCAATTGGCATAACTTAACTCACAAAGATAATGTTCTACATCCTAGTTTGGTGAGTGACGTCTGGGGTCTTAAAAGCTTGCGAGTGACCATCTAAGATACAACTGTTGGGCTCTTCCTGTCTTGGAGCAAAAGAGTGAAGAAAACCAAAGACTCAAGGAAGAAAGTCCATAGGACCAATGGCCCACATGAACCACACCCTCCTCTAGCCTGAGACCAGAAGAACGAGATGGTGCCTGACTACCACTACTGACCATTCTGACCAGGGACACAGTAGAAGGTCCCAGTTACAAAGGTAGAAAAATGTAGAACAAAACTCAAATTCATAAAAAAGACCAGACTTACTGGACTGATAGAGACTAGAGGAACCCCCGAGACTATCGTCCTAAGATATCCTTTTAACCTGGAACTGAAGCCACTCCCAGAGGTCACCTTTCAGCCAAATAATAGATTGGCGTATAAGATAAACAATAACACCAATGAGGAACATGCTCCTTTAAACAGTCAACTATATGAGACCAAATGGTCTGCCTCTACACAAAAGCAAGAATGAGAAGGCAAGGAGGGTCAGGGAAACGGGATGGATGGAAATGGGGCAGGTGAAGTGTAAATGGTGAGAGTGCTGACACATTGCAGGGATTGTAACCAATGTCACAGAACAATTTGTGTTGTTGAGTGGGAATCCAATTTGCTATGTAAACTTTCACCTAAAAAACAATAAAATATTCAAAAAAGAAAACCTCATGGAAGCCTAGCTGGCTTTGACAATGTATTAGTTATCCATGGCAGTGTAACAAATTACCCTCAAACCTAAAGGCTTAAAACATTCATTATCTCAGTTTCTGTGGGTCAGGAATCTGGGCGCAGCTTAGTGAGGTCCTCTGGCTCAGGGTCTGTCTTATTTACCTAGTGCCGCTGTAACAGAAATACCACAAGTGGGTGGCTTTAACAAAGAGAAGTTTATTCTCTCACAGTGTAGCAGGCTAGAAGTCCAGATTCAGGGCATCAGCTCCAGGGGAAGGCTTTCACTGTCAGCTCTGGAGGAAGGTCCTTGTCATCAATCTTCCCTTGGACTAGGAGTTTCTCCGTGCAGGAACCCCGGGTCCAAAGGACACGCTCTGCTCCTGGCACTGCTTTCTTGGTGGTACAAGGTCCCCCATCTCTCTGTTCACTTTTCTTTTTTACATCTCAAAAGAGATTGGCTCAAGACACAATCCAATCTTGTAGACTGAGTCCTGCCTAATCAACATAACTGCTGCCTATCCCACCTCATTAACATCATATAGGAAAATCACATCAGATGACAAAATGGTGGACAATCACACAATACTGGGAATCATGGCCTAGCCAAATTGATACACATATTTTTGAGGGACACAATTCAGTCCATAATAGGGTCTCACACTGGCTGCAATGAAGGTGTTGGCCAAGGCTATAGACACCTCAAGGCTCAACTGGGGAAGGATCCACTTCCAAATTTCTTCACATGGCTGTTGGCAGGATTTGGTTCCTTGAAGGTTGTTGGACTGAGGGCCTCAGATCCTCACAGGCTAATGGCAAGAGGCTGCCCTCAGCTCCTTGCACATGGACCTCTCCATTAGGGCAGGTCACAACGTAGCAGGTGGATTCACCAGAGCGAGCAAGTGAGAAAAGCCAGAGAGGGAGAGAGCAAGATGGAAGTCACGGTGGCTTTTATAACCTAATCCTAAAGTGACTTCCCATCACTTCTGCTATATTATATTGGTTAAAAAAGAAGCTCTGGTGGCACAAGGTCAAGCACTTGGCTGCTATCCAAAAAGTTGGCGGTTGGAACCTACCCAGTGGCTCCACAGGAGAAAAGACCTGGCGATCTGCTCACATAAAGATTACAATCTAGAAAACCCTATGAGGCAGTTCTACTCTGTCACATGGGATCTCTATGAGTTGGAATTGGCTTGATGGCACAAACAACAACATTGGTTAGAAGCAAGTGACTAGATCCTGCCCAAACTAGGGGAGAGAATTACCAAGGGTGTGAATACCAGGAGGTCAGGATCATTGGGGTCATGTGGTTGCTTTTCTCTGTACATGGGTGAAGGTGACTTGCTCCTAAGTCATAAGGTTCCATGTCCTCAGCTCAGGCCACAAGGAAGAACCTATGCATGTCTGGATCGCAATTCTAAATTCCTAGGAGAAAACCCGATTAGCCCAGCTTGGGTTAGAGCTATGCCCCTGGCCCAATCATCTGTGGTCGAGAGAGGGCCCACTGAGTCCAAATGGCTGCTGGGATATCTGGGGGCTGTGTGTTCTCGTGTAAAGGGAGGGGCGAGGGCTAGGAAGATGCCCCAGTGGTTTCAACCACAGCCACACATCAAATGTAAGATGTCTAGCCTATTGGGCCTACCTTCTGAGCTTTGGTTGGTGACTGGGGGATGAAGGAGCTGGAGCTAGGCTCAAACCACAGACACTCAGAGGTGGGAGGGTGCTGACCAGTCTCCGGAGGGCTGGCATGTGGAAAAGGAGTCAGGAATAGGGCCAGTGGGTGCCAGTAGCAGGGAAGGGGCTTTCAGCTTTATATAAAGAGCTTCTGTTTTTTACATGTAGAGCTGCCCTCCAATCCAGCCTGCCCCCTCCACAGTCATTCCCACTCTTGTCCCCAAAAGCCACAACCCAGTTGTGGAATGCCCTTCCCAGCCCACCAGCTTCTCCCCTTGTAACTACACAGTTTTACAGGTACATTCATAGGCATTTGTTGCATTTATCCCATAGGCAGAGCAGAGCTATCCCACTTTACAGATGACCAAACAGAGGTGAAGGGACTTGGTCAGGATCCCTAGCTGTCTTGGTTTCATAGTGCTGCAGTAACACAATTTCAAAGGCTGTAAAGCCAAATCAGAATCTCAGCCATGTTGACTCCTTCTGTAGGACCCTCTCCTAGTCCTGGCGACTGCAGGTGATCCTTCGGGTTCCTTTGCTTGTATATGGGTTGTTATGGATTGAATCGTATCCTCCAAAATACGTGAAGTCCTGACCATTATACTTGTGATATAATCCCACTTGGGAATAGAATTTTCTTTGCTATGTTAATGAGCTCATATCAGTGTAGGGTGTGTCCTCAACCTAATCACTTCTGAGTGATACAAGGAGCAGCACAGACACAGAGACAAGCAAGCACAAACTGGGGGAGACAGACGCTATCTGATGACGACAGAGGCAGATGAATCTCCAAGTCCAGGAACTCCAAGGATTGCTGGCTACTTGAAGGTGAAATAGACAAAGAAGGACCTCCCCCTGGAGCCACGCTCTGAATTCGGACTTCTAGCCTCCTAAACAGTGAGGAAATAAATTTCTGTTCTCTAAAGCCACCCACTTGTATTTCTATTACAGCAGCACTAGGAAACTAAGACACAGGTGCTCACATGGCACCTGCCTTCTTCCTGTGTGTGTCTGTGTCTATTCTGCTCTTTTTATAAGACACGTCTGAGTGATTAGGTTTAGGACCCACCCTACTCAATAGCATAACAAAAGAAAGCCCCTGTTTCCGAACAGGGTCCTATTTACAGGAACAGGGGTTAGGACTTCCACATTTCTTCTGGGGAGACACCATTCATAACAGCAGCTAATAGTGGTGTGCTGGGCCTGAGCAAGAATCCAGGTCCCTTCCTCCCATCCTGCCCAGGCTGGCTAATTGGTCTCCTGTCCCTAGTCGGTTCCCTTAGCTCCTAGGAAGTGACTAGGTCGTCTTTGTAGACTGGCCTCTCTGCATCTCTGGCTAGTGTTTGGGTCTCCTCGCCTGCCCTGTATGTGAGTAGTAACAATGAGGCTCTACATGTGCCTTGAAACCCAAGGCGTCTCACACTTTCCCCTCCCCAAATTACCACACACAAGGTAGACTTTTGTCGCTTTTCAGTCACAGCTTCTTGGTTAAGGTGCAGGACAGAAGCTCAAGCAAAACCCAGACTTACCAAGTGAGATGACTGGATTGAATGCCAGTCATCTCTTTCCTTGGGGTCTGGGAACATGCCTCTGCCGAGTCTCCCCTTCCTCTGCCTCTGAACAGTCTTACTGGCCCCTACATCTGTCCACTGCCAGACACCCCATCCTGCTTAAAGATTCTTCTGGGTTCCCTTGTGTTTAACTTGTACAACCCAAAGCAGTATAGCTCAGAGGTTAAAGACGCTGGCTTTGGCATCATAGGTCAAATCCTCCACCCCTCACTAGCTGTGTGACCTCAGGCCAGTTACTTAACCTCTCTGGACCTGCCTCCTCATCTGTAAGGAATGATAAAGAGCATCCTTCGTTCCACTCATTCCACATCCTTTTCTGAATCCAGCTTGAATTTCTCACAGTTCCCTATCGATGTACCGCTACAACTATTTTTGAATTATCTTCAGCAAAATTTTACTTGTGTGTGATATTGATAGTGTTCAATAATTTTCACATTCCATTGGATTACCTTTCCTTGAAATGGGCAGATATATGGCTCTTTTCCAGTCAGTTGGCCAAGTAGCTGTCACTTTGAGGACTAAGGTGTGCTTGACCCAAGCCATGGTATTTTCAATCGCCTCACATGCATGTGAAAGCTGGACAATGAATAGGGAAGACCAAAGAAGAATTGATGCATTTGAATTCTGGTGTTGGTGAAGAATACTGACTATAGTATGGACTGCCAGAAGGATGAAAAGTCTGCTTTGGAGGAGGTACATCCAGAATGCTCCTTAGAAGCGAGAATGGTGAGACTTCACCGCACGTACTTTGGTCATGTTATCAGGAGGGACCAGTCCCTGGAGAATGACATCATGCTTGGTAAAGTAAAGGGGTCAGCAAAAAATAGGAAGTCCCTCAGTGAGATAGATTGACACAGTGGCTGCAACAATGGGCTCAAACATAACAATAATTCTGAGGATGGTGCAGGACCAGGCAGTGTTTCATTCTGCTGTGCATATAGGGTCACTATGAGTTGAACCCACTCGACGGCACCTAACAACAACAAAGAGTATCCACCTCCAGAAGCATCCCCATGAGATGACATAAGTACATAAGTCACTTACAGTTGCCTGGTGAATAGTAGCACTCAAAACACAGCACCATGATTATATGAGAATTTGCTTGCAAAGGGTTTAGAACAGAGCCTGGCACTGAATACTATAGTAGTAGTAGTCCACCATCTGTCTGTAAGTTTGTTGTACTGTGGTGGTTTTCATGTTGCTATGATGCTGGTAGCTATGCCACCAGTACCAGCAGGATCACCCATGGTGCACAGGTTTCAGCGGAGCTTCTAGACAAAGACAGACTAGGAAGAAAGATCTGGAAATCAACTTCCAAAAATTACCCAATGAAAACCCTATGGATCACAATAGAATATTGTCCAATACAGTGGTGGAAGATGAGCCCCTAAGTAAGAAGGCACTACACAATAGCTGCAACAATGAACTCAAACATAACAAGGATTATGAAGAAGGTGAAGGACCAAGCAACATTTTGTTATGTTGCACCTAGAGTCACCATAAGTCAAAACCGACTCAACAGCAACACAACAACAAGTAGAAGTAGTATTGTTACCACTTCTCACACGCCCTTGATAAATTGCCAGCTGACTTGGCTGCCTCATCACCGAGAAGAGGGTGTGTTCTTTCCTCTGAATCCTGAAGCCTGGCGTATAGCAAGCACCTGATAAATGTCTGTTGAATGAACAAATGAGCATTCGGATTCTGTTAGGCCCTACAGGGCATTAAAGTAAATTAAAAAGCCACTTCCCTAAGCAGATTGGCTGTCTGGAGGCTCTAAGGTAAGGGTTTCTTCTGGAAAGAGCCAGGGAGTAAATATTTTAGGCTTTGGGAGCCATAAGTGCTCAGCTGAAACCATTTAACTTCAGGTAAACTAATGGGCATGGCTATGTTCCAATAAAACTTTATGGACATTGAAATTTGAATTTCATGTTTTTATGAGTCATGAAATGCTCTTTCCTGCCCACCCCCCAACCATTTAAAAACATGAACGCTATTCTTAGCTCCAAGCCCGTTGCCACTGTGTTGATTCCAACTCATAGTGACCCTATAGGATAGAGTAGAATGGTTTAGAGTAGAATGGTTTCCGAGGAGTACCTGGTGGATTTGAACTGCCGACCTTTTGGTTAGCAGCCATAGCTCTTAACCACTGTGCCACCAGGGATCACTCATCTATGCCAAGAAATTTGGAAGACAGCTACCTGGCCAACCAACTGGAAGAGATCCATATTTATGCTATTCCAAAGAAAGGTGATCCAACAGAATGTGGAAATTATCAAACGATATCATTAATATCACACACAAGTAAAATTTTGCTGAAGATCGCTCAAAAGCAGCTGCAGCAGTACATCAACAGGGAACTGCCAGAAATTCAAGCCAGATTCAGAAGAGGACATGGAACAAGGGATATCATTGCTGATGTCACATGGATCCTGGCTGAAATCAGAGAATACCAGAAAGATGTTTACTCATGTTTTATTGACTATGTAAAGGCACTTCGACTGTGTGAGTCATAACAAATTATGGATAACATTGCAAAGAATAGGAATTCCAGCACACTTGATTGTGCTCATGAGGAACCTGTACATAGACCAAACAAGGCGATATTGCATGGTTTAAAGTCAGGAAAGGTGTGCATCAGGGTTGTATGCTTTCACCGTACTTATTCAATCTGTATGCTGAGCAAATAATCAGAGAAACTGGACTACATGAAGAAGAACGAGGCATCAGGATTGGAGGAAGACTCATTAACAACCTGCGACATGCAGATGACACAACCTTGCTTGCTGAAAGTGAAGAGGACTTGAAGCACTTACTGATGAAGATCAAACACCACAGCCTTCAATATGGATTCCACCTCAACTAAAGAAAACAGAAATCGTCACAACTGGTCCAATAAGCAACATCATGAGAAATGGAGGAAAGATTAAAGTTGTCAAGGATTTCATTTTACTTGGATCCACAATCAACACCCATGGAAGCATCAGTCAATAAATCAAACGCTGCATTGCATTGGACAAATCTGCAGCAAAAGACCTCTTTGAAGTGTTAAAAAGCAAAGATTTCACCTTGAAGACTAAGGTGCGCCTGACTCAAGCCATGGTATTTTAGATTGCCTTATATACATGTGAAAGCTGGACGATAAATAAGGAAGACCGAAGAAATTGATGCCTCTAAATTGTGGTGTTGGTGAAGAATATTGAATATACCATGGACTGCCAAAAGAACAAACAAATCTGTCTTAGAAGAAGTACAGCCAGAATGCTCCTTAGAAGCAAGGATAGCGAGACTACGTCTCACATACTTTGGACACGTTATGAGGAGGAATCAGTCCCTGGAGAAGGACATCATGAAGCAGAGGGTCAGCGAAAAAGAGGATGATCCTCAACGAGACGGATTTACACAATGGCTGCAACAATGGGCTCAAGCATAACAACGATTGTGAGGACGGCGCAGGACTGGGTAGTGTTTCGTTCTGTTGTACACAGGGTTGCTATGAGTCGGAATCAATTCGACAGCACCTAACAATTCTTAGCTCTCCACCCTTCAAAGCTAAGCGGCTCTTTGGATTTGTCTCGCGTCAGCAGTTTGCCAACCCCTGTTTGCTTTACGGCTTTAGCGTGCAAGACTGAGTTCCCCGGGGAGGACGCTGTCATTTGAGGCGGCCTCGGATTGGGCCTGACAGAGTGGGCGGGGCCTAGGCCTACGGCGCTTGGGAGGGGCAGGCTCGTATTGGTCCGCTCCGACGCCTGAGGGCTAGCGGCATTTTCGGCACTCAGCCAATCAGCGTGGCGCTGCTGCCTCGCTCCGCCTCGCGCCGGCGCTCCGGGGAAAAAGCCTCGCCCCCTTGTGCGCCAGGCCCGTACTTCCTGACGCAGTCGCGGCGTGACGTAAGGAGGAGGGCAGGTAAGTGCGGGCTGAGGGGCGGGCAGGCTAGCTGTAGTCGGGGGTCCAACCGTCGCCTCATCTCGGCCTTAAAGCCGTTGGACGCGGACGCAGTTGATGGGAGCCAGGGAGCCTCTGTGCAAGCGGGCCCGACGCCCAGAGCCGGCCCAGTGCCCTGGTCGCGATCCCCGACCCAAGTCCCCCAGGCCTCGGGCACGACCGTGACCCCAAGCCCGCCCCATTTTATGCGTGACGGGCCCCTCGGTTTTGTCATCTGGAAAATGGAAACAGTAAGCCCCTACCTCGTCAGGTCATGGTAAAGAGTTTGTAAGGTGCGCGTAAAATGCTGGGCTTGAGCAATAACTAAAAACTGTGATGTTTAATGCCTACTGGGCTTCTAACGCTATTCAAGCACTTTAACTCACTGAGTCTTCACAGAAACCCTGTCAGGTTGATATTTTTACGAGCCCCATTTTACACATGAGGAAACTGAGGCTCAGGGAGGTTAAGCAACTTGCCCAAAGTCATGCAGCTAGGAAGCAGCATAGTCAGTGTTCCAGCGCAAGCAGTAAGCCCCAGGCAGATGAGATCTGTACCCATTCTTGACACCAGGGACTAGGCAAACCAAAACCAAATCCTCTGCCATCCAGTCAGTTCTGACTCATGGTGACCATATGTGTTAGGGTTTTCTTGCCAGTAATCTTTATAGAAAGGAGCCCTGGTGGCCTGTTGTTTTAAGTACTCAGCTACTAACCAAAAGGTCAGTGGTTCGAACCCACCAGCCGCTCAGCGACAAAAAGATGACAGCCTTGGAAATCCTATGGGGCAGTTCTACTCTGCCCTATAAGGTCCCTAGGAGTTGGAATCTACTGGACGGCACCAGGTAATCTTTACAGAAGCAGATCACCAGGCCTTTCTTCCACAGCACTGCTGGGTGTATTTGAACTGCCAACCTTTAGGTTAGTGGTCGAGTGCAAACGTTTTGTGCCACCCAGGGACCTCCAAGGACCGGAGAGTTCTATAAATCCACCCTAGAGTCCCACCTGTGCCACTTACTGGGTTGGTAAAACTATCTTAAGATGCCCAGCTCCCCTAAACCAGGCACATACTCTGTGCATTCACTTCCTGTGTGTTATTTCATTCACAGCAACCCTAGAAAGTCAGTCCTGTGGTCATCATCGTCTCTTCACAGGTGAGGCAATACAAGCTCAGGGCAGCTCAGGCACTGGCCAAGCTCAGACACCCAGCCAGTGATTAGTGGGCATGGGATTCAAACCTAGGGAGCTGCGACTTCAAAGCTTGGGCACTTAGCTTTTCTCCTGGCAAAAGCATTTTTAGATTTGGATGGACCTTAGGAAAGTCTGGTGCAGCAGGCACACTTTACAGACAGAGGATCCGAGACAGAGAGAGGCTCAGAGTGATGGCAGAACAGTTTACATCTGGGGCTCTGAGCCCACTCTGCTCCCCAGCAGCTTCAGATTGTGGCCTACTTATTTAACCTGCCCATGCTCCCATGGCCTCATCTGTCAACAGGCGATAATAAGAATAATACAGACTAAATGATGCTGGCACGCGGTACACATCAGAAATCATACAGCCAAGGTGGCAGAAACCATTAGTGACCAAGCTCCTGCATCTAGCACACAGGGCAACAGATCCAGCTGATTTTGTTCAGCCTGCAAGCTAGGAATTGTTTGATGTTTTTTGGTGATTAAAAAAGATGATTTCGTGACAGGTGAAATTTATGTGACATTCATAAACCTCAGTGTCCATAAATAAAGCTTTACTGGATGCAGCCAAACTCATCATTTACATATTGTCTGTTGCCGCTTTCAAGCTACAAGGGCAGAGATGAGTGTTTGGAACAGAGATCATCTGGCCCTCAAAGCTGGAAGTATTCACTGGCCCTTTACACAAAACGTTTGCTGATCCCCATTCTAGAGGGTGCTTCACTGTCTCACAATGTCTCTTTAGCTGTGGAAAGTAGAACTTCCTTTTATTTGATCTGAAAGTCTCTCTGCTACCACCAGTTTAAGGAGCCCTTGCATTTGCTACCTTTGTCACCAGCACGGATCCCTATGGCCCCTCATGGCCCCTCACTCAGTTATCTCGGTCATTCACCTGCTCAGCATTTCTCAGAGGCCGGCACTATTCTAGGCGTGGGGGATACAGCACAGTATGCCCTCCTGGTGGGGAGACAGATCTTAGACAAGTAACCAGACACAGGGCGATGTGCAGGAACTCCAGGAAAGAAGTGACCTTAGCTCAGGTGGTCAGGTGAGGCCTCTGAAGCAGGTGCTGTTTGAACTGAGACCTGTGACAAAGAGCTAGCTGTCCAAGCAGACAGCTGGTGGAAGAGCGCTGGAGGCAGAGGAACAGCAGGTGCAAAGGCCCTGCATTTGGCCTTTGAAGACAGTCAGGAAGCCTGTGTGGCTGGGGCAGAGGGAGCGAGGGGGCAGGCTGAGCAGTGGGTGTAGAGAGGCAGGCAGGGACCCTATAGGCCATGGGAGGAGTGAGAGACCAGGGAGGAGGCACCTACACTGGTCCAGGCAGAGACAGCGGGGGCTGGACCAGGGTAGGGCTGTGGAGGGAGTGAGAAGTGTCAGATTTGAAATATTTTGAATGTACAACGGACTGGACGCTCTCTTTCTAAACAGACAAACGCTACTGTTTGGATGCCTCCACACTCAGGGAGAAGCTCAGCTGGGCTGGCACCCCCACACAGCCCGTGGCATCTTCACAGGGAAGCCCTGGGGACCCTCTGCCAGGCTCCACAGGAGGGCAGGACCAGGCAGTGGGTCGACGCAACACAACACACGTGTCTCATCGTCTTTTCATATCGGCGGCGTTGAGGGTGGGGAGCAGTAGGCGGCTTCCAAGATGGTGAGTAGATAGTCTGTGCTCTCTGGGCCCCTCTTTGGTCTTTGTCGCCTCCACAATAGCCCTTTCTTCCCCTTCCCCTCCTTCTGCACTCTGCTGTGGGTTCTTCTGGTCCAGTGGTTGCAGCCTTAGTAGCCCCACACTAGAATCACCCGGGGAGCTTTGTTTCTGGTTTGTTTTTTTTTTCTATCTGAGGGGAAATTTGCATAACATGAAAGTAGCCATTTAAAGTGAACAATTCAGTAGCATTTAGGACATTGACAATGTTGTGCGACCACCACCTCTGTCTAGTTCCAAACATTGTCTTCACCCTAAAAGGACACCCTGTACCCATTCATCAGTCACTCTCCATTCCACCTTCCCCTGCCCCTGGTAACCACTAATCTGGGTTCTGTTTCTGTTCCACATCAATGGAATCATACACTCTGTGGCCTTTTGTATCTGGTTTCTTTCACTGAGCATAATATTTTTATTGGGGTTCATCCATGTTGTAGCAAATATTAGCACTTCATTCCTTTTTACGGCTGAGTAATATTCCGTTGTGGGGATGGACCACGATTTATTATTGATGGGCGTTTGGTTATCGTGAATAATGCTACTATGCACATGCATGTACGAGTGTTTGCTGTGCCTCTTTTCCAGGGAGCTTTTTCAAAGCCCAATGTCCAAGTCCCATGCCCCAGACCAGGTTCTCTGTCAGGGGAACCTCTTGGGGGTGGTTCCCAGGTATCCATATTTTAGAAGCTCCTCAGGTTCTTGTAACATGCAGCCAAGTTTGAGAACCACTGCTTTGGTGGGTCATTAACTCATTTTAGCAGGTGGCAGCCAGCATTTAAAAAGAGAGAATCTCACAGTCAGGATGGTGTTTCATGAAACCTGTGTCTCAGTAGTATTACATGGTGTTTACACAGTTACTTACTGAGAGTCATGGTCAAAACAAGTTTGAAAGCCCCTGTTCAAGGAGAATCATAATTGCATGGAATTTTCCACAACAGCAGATTTTTCACCCAAGTCCCCAGCCTGAGATCAGACACCAAGCCCAGTCTCTCTCATCCAGGTCCCATCCATGAGGCTGCACAGGTAGGTTTACTGTGGGACCCATCTGAGTCATCTCTCTCTTCTGCTTTCCAGGGTGAAAGAAAAGGTGTAAACAAGTACTACCCTCCGGATTTCAATCCTGAAAAGGTAAAGGCCAGGCTCCCTTCTCTGCGTCTGCAATAGAAGAAACCCACAGGACAGTCTCAAGGAGACTTCGGTGCCCTCTATCTGCCCAGAGCCACAGGGCCTTAGTTCCATAAAACAGAGAGACACTGTATCAGCCAGCTATTGCTGCGTAACAAAACCATAAACATTTACAGGGAAGAAACTGCCCAGCATGTGATTCTCTCCTGGAGAGGCAATGGGGTGGAGTCAGAGCCACAGCTGCAGAAGGACGGGCATCCCCTGAGGTCTCACTGCCTTCTGCTGGTGACATGAGCCTCAAGGCTGTCCCCACTCCTGGGTGATGAATGTGGTTCTCGTTGATGACCCTTTACTCTGTGCCCAGTTGTGGGTTTAGTGTATTGATGGCAGAGCTCAGGGTGAGGGTCAGCACACGAGCTCCAGGGTCAGAGCACCCCATTCGCCTCCAGCCCCAGGCCACTGTTCCCTCTGCTGTTCCCTCAGTCTGAGGCCTCTTCCTCCCCTCCACCACCAGGCCCACTGTCTCACCTCCTTTAGATGCCTCAAATGTCCCCTTCTCAGAGAGGCCTCCCTGGCCACCTTCTCACTGTCTGTCCCATCTCCTGGGGCTGTATTTATCTTCACAGCCCTCCTAAGTGGCTGACATATTTTTCATATAGTTGTGTATCATCCTTTCCTCCACTAGAACGTCTGCTCTGCGAGGGCTGGGATGTCTGTCTGTCTCGTTCCTGGCTATGCCCCCACACAGTAGGTGCTCAGTCAGTGTGTCCTGGCGGCATGGTCCTGGGTACCTCATGCATCCCCTCCACACCAGTTTCCCCAGATGTCAAAATGGGGAGGTACAATGAGCTGGTCTCACAGAGTCATTGGGGACTTAAGAGGAGATAATGCACATGAAATACCCAGTGAACGTTTGCCAGTATTATCATCTTGCCTTGTCCTTCCCACAAACCTGCAGTAATTATGATCATTGTCCCCCTTGGACAGATAGGGGAAACTGAGGCTTAGGAAGCTGAAAGGGGAGGGTGAGTCACACGGCTCTTTCAGCACACAATCAGGAGAGAGAACATTCAAACTCAGTTATTCTGACTCCAGGCCCACGTGCTTCACCCGAACTTCAGTGCCTTCATGTTGCTGTTAAAACCCCCTACCATACATAAGAACGAGGCTGCTCTCGACCTATGAGGCTTGGCCCCACGCGTCCCCTGCCCAGCAGTGCTGACCTGCCCCCTTGTCCTTTCCACACAGCATGGCTCTCTCAACCGATACCACAACAGCCACCCCCTGCGGGAGCGGGCTCGGAAGCTGTCACAGGGCATCCTCATCATCAGGTAAGGCCCTGGCACCACCTGAAGACCCCTGCCTTTGTACCACCTTGCATCCCCCTGCGGGAGAATTCAGCATTCCTGATTTGCCCAGTGCTGTGGGCAGTCACTATTAGTCAGCTATTGCTGCATAACAAAATTCACTCCAGTTGCCATTGACTCAATTCCAACTCACAGCACTCTCGTGTGTCAGAGCAGAGCTGTGCTCCATGGGGTTTTCAGTGGCTGAGTTTTCAGAAGCAGATAGTCAGGCCTTTCTTCCAAGGCACCCCTGGGTAGACTGAAACCACCAGCCTTTCAGTTAGCAGCCAAGGGCGTTACCTAGGGACTCTATGTCATAAATAGAGTCCCTGGGTGGCACAAATGGTTAAGCGCTCGACTACTAGCCAAAAAGTTGGTGGTTTGAACCCACCCAGAGGTACCTGGGAAGACAAGCCTGGCGATCTGCTTCCAAAAGATCACAGCCTTGAAAACTCTATGGAGCAGTCCTACTCTGCACACCTGGGTTGCCATGAATTTGAATCACCTTTACTGCAGCTAACAACAAGAAAAGAAGTATAATGACAATAAAATTCCTGTCAGTTTCCACCACTTGGCGGCAGCTCCCTACAGCCTGCCTTTTCCTTTGTTCGAAAGGGAGTTCAGCCAGTGAGGTGTTAAAGATGGAGCAGCACCAAAAGAGGACTCCCTTCGGCCTGTCAGCCAGCTGGAGAGCAGCACAACAGGGGGACTGGCTCACTCAGTGTCATTAGGCTGCTCTGTGTAGGGCCTCACGTTGTCCTGTACCTTGGCTTTGGACATGTTGCTCTGAAGTTGGCTCCCAGAAACCAGGCCTCAGCCTGGGCCAGGAGAGCCGAAGCCCTAGAGCCGGCACCACGGGCGTAGGAGAGCCCAGGTGAGCAGGTGCAGAGAAGGTGCTTTCTGTTTCTGCAGGTTTGAGATGCCATATAACATCTGGTGCGACGGCTGTAAGAACCACATCGGCATGGGTGAGCCTGCACCTTCTCTGCACCTATCCCACCCGACAATTCCTTTCTTAGACACTGAGCCCCTCCAGCTGTGGGGCTCCCAATCAGGGTCGGGAGGATACAGGTGCCCTGGTGATTGGCAGGCTGTGAACTGGGACTGGGTTCAAATCCCAGCTCTGCCATTTCCCAGCTGGGTTACCCTGGGCAGCGATTGAGCTGTTGTGTGCCTCAGTTTGTTGTTGTTGTTGTTAGGTGCCGTTGAGTCGGTTCCAACTCACAGTGACCCTGTGTACAACAGAACGAAACGTACAACAGAATGAAACCCTGCTGGTCCTGTGCCAGCCTCACAATCATTGCTATGTTTGAGCCATTGTTGCAGCCACTGTGTCAGCCTATCTCGTCAAGGGCTCACCCTCTACTTGACCAAGCATGATGTCCTTCTCCAGGGAGTGGTCCCTCCTGATAACATGTCCAAAGCACATGAGACAAAGTCTCGCCATCCTCGCTTCCAGTGAGCACTCTGGCTGTTTTTCTTACAAGACAGATTTGTTTGTTCTTCTGGCAGTCTGTGGTATATTCAATATTCTTCACCAACACCGTAATTCAGAGGCATCAGTTCTTCTTCCGTCTTTCTTATTCATTGTCTAGCTTTCACATGCATATGAGGGAATTGAAAACGCCATGGCTTGGGTCAGGCGCACCTTAGTCCTCAAAGTGACATCTTTGCTTTTTAACACCTTAAAGAGGTCTTTTGCAGCAGGCTTGCCCAATGCAGTATGACATTTGATTTCTTAACTGCTGCTTCCATGGGCATTGACTGTGGATCCAAGTAAAATCCTTGATAATGTCAGTCTAAACTGACAACATCAGTTTACTCATCTGGAAATCCAGATGGTCTTAAGTGCTGAGGACAGCGCCTGGCACACCTGAGGCAGCTGATAGAAGGGCTCCTGCCACTGTTCTCATGCTCCGTCTCTCACCATGGGCACTGACTGCACTTCAGGCATGCAGATGAGCAAACAGACATGTGTTTGCAGCCCGACTGGGCCACTGTGAGGCCCCAGGCTGGTTTTCTAGCTTAAGCTTTTTTCGCCCCATAAATAAGGTCAAACAGAATCAGGTATATATATTTTCTAACCAACAAATCAGCACAAAACAAAAACTCTGAACATTTTCTAAAAAAAATAAAAGCCAACTCTTATTAAATGCTTGCCAAGTGCCAGGCCCTGTTCTGAGCGATTCGTGTGTATTAGCTCCTGTGGTCCTCACAGCAGGCCCTGTGCGGGAGCATTGTCATTACCCCCATTTAATAGGAGGGGAGGCTGAGGCCCAGAGAGGCAAGGTGGCTGGCGTAAGGTTGCACAGCCGGCCCATGGTGGAGCTGGGATTTGAACCTGGCCCTCCAGCTCCAGCATCCTCCGTCATTTGAACACCTCTCACAAGTCTGGTTCAGTAATCTCCACGTTCAGTTATTGGGAGGGACCAGTCCCTGGAGAAAGACATCATGCTTGGTAAAGTAGATGGTCAGCACAAAGGAGGAAGACCGTCAACGAGATGGACTGACACAGTGGCTGCAGCAGTGGGCTCAAGCATAACTACAATTGTGAGGATGGTGAAGGACCGGGCAGTGTTTTGTTCTGTTGTACGCAGGGTCGCTATGAGTCGGAACCAACTTAACAACCCCACGAGCCTGATGTAGCTCTTTCCTGCCTTGAATTTCACTGCACCCCCTCCCCAAGAGAAGACACTCTGGGCGTGGCGTGGCCTGAGCCTGAGCCTCTGCTTTCTCCTTTCCCTCCTAGGTGTTCGTTACAATGCAGAGAAGAAGAAAGTTGGCAATTACTACACGACCCCAATCTACAGGTAGGGGCAGCCCGGCAGCCCAGCGGGATGTGGGATGGCCGAGGGTGAGGGGCTGCAGGGTCTGAGTAGGAGGGAAGCTTGCACCCTCTTCCTGACGTGCATTCCTTGTGGGGTTTGCCTGGAAGCTGTCCTGATATGTCAGTCAGGACACGGCCCTCCTCCACTCAGAGCCCTCCATGGCTTCCACCTCACTCTGGTAAAAGCCCAAGTCCCACGAGGTGGCCCACAAGGCCCCATCAGCACCCACCCTCATGTCCTCCGCTCTCCCCTTGCCTGCGCTGCTGCTCACACCCCTAGGGACACTCCCACCTTTCCCCTCCTTACCTTCAGGTT